>JBBBDQ010000957.1:1525000-1727500 GCA_037127315.1 Ascarosepion bandense | reverse complement strand
TTCCGTTGTGAAAATTTAAACCGAACCCATAAATATACACCGTCTCATTTGGCTGGTGAATTAATAGATTAAAGATAATTATTAACTGATTTTTTTTTTAACATTTACATACAAATTGTTATCAATTTTGTGTTTTGTGCTTTGAAATCGGCTAAGTTAAATTTCTTGAATTAAAGGATATCAAAATTTAAATGTTGAACTTTTCTGTATAGTTAATATTTTCAATTTCGGCTGTAACGGGTGTTTATTGTATTTTTTCTGTCACCCTCTCTGCCTCATATACAGGGTCCAACAGGTAAATTGCGGACATTTTATATTTATAATTTTACGCATGCATATTGTCGTTTTTGATTTTGTCGATTGCACAATATACTAGGGTCAGATGGGTACAGTCTGTGAAAAAAAAGCACTATGACGCAATTCAAAATTAGGGAACGGTAAGCTGTGCTGTTTGGTATTCGTGATGGAAGCTTCAATACGATTATTTCAGAGTGTTTAGTTGTCAGTCTGAGGGGTGTGCAAAGGATTCAGAAAGTTGGATGGTATATTTGCTCAATATCATGGTGTATATCACTAGTGATATCACTAGTGATAATGATCCTAGACCTCCATTCATCTACCCACAAGGCCTTAGACTCAACTCAACACGGAGACCTATATCAAGTGCCTTGAGGAGGTAGTGCTGTCCAATGTCAAGAAGATGGCTGCTACAAAATCCTGTGTCTGGCAACAGAACGCTGAACAATGCCACACACGCAGGGGAACCCCGTCATGGCTGTCAGATAATTTCTGCGACCACATCACTCCTTATATCTGGTAACTTAACTCCCCAGAATACAACAACGTTAATTATTATGTGTGGGGAGCAGCTGAGATAAAGACCAACAAATCTCCTTGTAACATCAAAATTAACTGAAGGCAAGGATTATGGCAGCATTCACCAAAAAGACCGCTCAGAAGAGATGCAGGAGATTCCGAAGTTTTCTGAAGGCATGGTTGAACCAATGGGTATTTTATTTAAATTTGCTCTTCAGTATTTCAGTATATTTTTTGTGTAATTATGGTAATCATATCTGTTAAACTGAGATGATAGTATTATTTTAATTTCTCTGCGTAATTTAGACAACAATCTATCCATTATATATATATATATATATATATATATATATATATGTATAGCCTTTGAGATTTGAAAAAGAAACCACTCGACCGGCAGTCGAGTAGCGACAAAATCATTTTATTCAACCGACTCCATTTTCTTATTAGTCGTCTTACGTAAACATAGCGTGAATCGCTGACGGAAAACAAAAAATGAAATTAAAATTTCGAACGTGTTAAAAAGGATTTAAAAAATTAATAAAATAATAACAAAATTTAATCTTTCCTCTCAATAATAGTATAAACACTTTTATGATAAAACTTTGTTTTTGTGAAGTTTGAGCTCTTTTAACATCATGATATACTGTTTTTTGACAATTGAGTGAAATAATTCGTAGTTTCTTTCTGCTGTTTGACTACAACCTCCATCTCATAGATGATAAAAAATAACAAATCTGATTTTCTCAACGATTTCTATTAAAAAATACTTATTGTATAATTTGTTTTTCGATGGTTGAAAGAAGTATGCGTATTTTTTTCTTTCATTCTTTCAAATGTTCGTTTTTACTTTTCGTAAATATTGGTATTGAGTGATGGATAATATTTTTCCAAATAATCTGTGATCGTTTTTAATCTGGGCGACAGAGACATTTTGGCTCCACTCTGGAAACGTTAATTAGACGATTTTTTACACTAATCCGGACGGTAAAAGCGAGATCAATGCTATCAATCATGTCATTGCTGGTCATTCTAAGTAACTTGTGAATCTTCATTGACATACTTTTGGGCTGTAAAAGGAATCATGATTTCCTTTCTTTTTAATTGACCGCGGGCGAGTAAAGCAATAAACTTTAATCGCCCAATTAAGTTTTGAATCACCTGAGTCGATCGGGCGAGTGAAATCTCAAAGTCTATATATATATATATATATATCGAGAAAAATATGAAAAGCGGAAAAATTTAATTGTGAGGCGTTTTGTACTTTAGATTTCCATCTGATTAAATTTGCTAAGACTAAACTTGCACACGACTGAGTTGGGAATTTTAGAATTTTTTCTTTTATCTAGCCAAATTCCTTTAGAATATCTCCATTACTTTGCCTAGTAGCTATGCCCCACCGTGTTATTAGAAGATCTGCCAACAATTGTTGAAATTTTGTAAGAGCTAGGACTTAAATTTACTGTATATGACCTTACGATCAACGCACTTTCGTCGTAGTGAATTATTTTCTCTCTTGATCATTTTTCTTATGTCTAACTAGTGGTTAGTTTCGCATTTAACGTTTCAGTTTGTAAAATGTCCCATTTTGGTTCAAATAAGTTTTATTTGAATTCCTTGAGGTTTCTTATGTATTTTTTGACAATTATTTTGGCGATGAAATGAACTCCCCTTTCAAGTTTTAGCTTATTATTTTGCTTAGTATTGACTAAGTATTTTATTGTTTTGGATGTAGCGGTAACAAATTTTATGTTGAGTTTAGGTAGAAATTGATGATAAAATAATATATTTTTTTATTCGTAGGGTTTTCCAAGAAGGGCCGTTTTTAATTTCGGAATATTTTATTGAACTCTTGTTTCCCATTGAATTTAAAATAATTCGGGTTTTGGAGAAGTTCAATAGTGTTTTCAATGTATTTTTCCTCTTCGTGTAAATAATCCGAGCCGCATATTCTTACTGCAATTAGATAGAATCCGATGACTATGCCAAACTTTATTTTGTTATGATGAGAATAGAAATTTATTAGTTTGTTTTTGCTGGTCGATTTCTGGTGAACACCAAGTTTTAACCTGTTGTTAACGCTGTTTAGCTTCATACCACGGAAGAGTAAGGAATTGTGTTCTTCCATCTTGTATCTAAAGTACATTGTGTGTTATATTTTCTTTAGTTGATGTACTAGATCAGGTAAATCAGTATAACAAGAATTTATAAGTAGAGCATTATCGATATAAGCGAAATGTGTTGATTATTTGAGTAAAATATTTTATAAGGGAAATCACCATTTGATCCGGTGTGCCTGACCGCTCGGCCAGAAAAACGTGACAAAAGCAAGTCTCTATTTTCCTGTTTTTACAGAAAGCACATAGTTGTCAGTCAGATTATTTTTCTTGAATGCCCATGTCTGCTCAGTTTCGTGTCCGATACAAAAATACAGTAATTTTTTTAAAAAATTCATATATTTATTTTTAATATGATATTTTATTTGCTAAGATTATCGAAGACGTAATACACACTTTTTAATTAATAAAAATCTGGCGTCAATTTTAAACACGAACGTCTACTATAAAATATTTTAAGTAATATATATCAGATTAACTACATTATTAAGATCAAAATTAAATGTACAAATTTGATATCAGTAACTGAAAAAATCTGTTGTTACTGAAGCCGATGACGAAGAAGACGGGATTATTATTATAATACAGCATAGTTTTAGTAATTAAATACCTTCAGGTAGACATGATGAGGATAAGAAAAATGGAAATGTAACTAATGATAGTGGTTATTTCTAGAATAGCAATGTTTTTGCTACTACTGAAAACGATGATGTTAACTTTACTAAATTGGTAATAAAAATGTTGATAATACGACTGATAGGGAAGGAAGATAGTGTGGCGATATTATTAGTGGAAGAAATGACATGGATATCTTTTGTGTTGATGGTGGGCTGAGCTAAAGAGCAAGTATATATTCCAGGTAAATTATCATACGAAACGAAATATGTAGCTAGTTGTGAAGGACTGATTGATAAGGCCGTACAATTAAAGTTAATTGGGTAACACCACATGGTAACGTGAACCTGTGCGTGCGGTGTCGAATGATCAGGAGGAGAGGAAGTTGATTGGAAGGCCGGAACCAGAGTGGGCTGGTAGGCCGGGGAATGAAACGTTTGGTTGGGAAGGGATAAAAAAGGAAACCGGAGTGTCTTTTCAGGAACATGCACACACACACACACACACATACATACACATACACGCACACTTTATATATATATATATATATATATATATGGGATTAAAAATGTTAAAGGACCAAAATTCAAGACAGAATATTTCATTTGAAATAAAATATAAAAATTATTTAAGATATAGCAAGGAGAGAGATAAAACAGGGTTAGCAAAAAGAATTGAAAAGAATACATTAATATTTAAAAATTGAATGACATTTCATCGAAAACGAAAAACGATGGAATCGAGAAAAAGATTTTTAAATAATCTCTATAAGTGGTAGTGGTTAACGAAACAAATGGACAGAACGCAGTTTTTTTTTTTTTTTATAAAAGTTAAATAAGCGAAAGAATAGAATGAACAAATAAAACGACAGAATTAAGATGGTAACACATTCTTTTTCTTCTATGGGCCGTGTTTTTTCAGAACGTAGGTGATCATGGCCCTCCACATCTTCCGATTTCTTAGAGTTCTTAACACTCCTTATGATGTTATCCTACTTAAACCTAGCTTTACCAATCATCTGCTCAAGTCCACCAAGTATTGCTTTACCTTGTATCTATTTCTCTCTATCCGTCCCGTGATGCTCTAAGCCGTCTTTCTTCACTCCCTCTCTCAGAGACTTCAGCTGTCTTTTCCTGATGCTAAGTATCAGTTTCTTTTACGTGTCCATCCTCTCCAAAACTTCGTCGTTGTTCACATGTTCTCTGTGTGATATCATCGGAATCTTTCTGTAGAACCACATTTCGGCTGCTTCAAGTATTTCCCTAATCTTTGATATGACTGCCCAGCAGTCGCTGCCATACTGAAGCGCAGACATCACATGACAATTCAGTAGTCTCTTCTTCGTTTCCTGCAAATTTTTTCCTGTATTTTAATACATTACTTTGCTTCTAGGATACATCTTTGGCCATGGCAATACGTTTTCGGGTCTCAGATCACTTTCCAGGTATTTACATTTTTGTACCTGATTGATTTAATATCCCCAAGTTATACTTGGCATTTTGGGCTCCTCTTTTTACTGATCACTATGCATTTAGTTATTTTGTAGTTTATATGTAGTCGTTTTGTTATTTCATTTTCTTTAACTACTTCCTGTAGGAGGTCTTCTTTCCGTGTCTGCCATCAGCACTCTATCATCTGCGTATCTTATATTGTTCAGATTGTGGCAGGCAAAGACGAATCTTTGTAGGAATCAGAATTGTATCGCTGTATAGGTTGAATAGATATGGTGAGGAGAAACAACCTTTTCTCACAGTCCTTTCTATCTGCTGAACTCGTTGCCGGTCCGTATGCATGCAATTTGCTGCCAATACAGCTTCTTGATTACTCTAATGTCTAAGAGAAGATGATAATTTCGTCACGTATGCAGGTATGGTCAATGCACAGTGTGGGGCATTTAAGCTAAAGGAATTGTCAAGCGACATGTACAAGTGTCTAATTGTTGTTCAGGGGCTAACGACATCGAAGAACAAGGAAATTAGATCACTAATCCTCACTATCATGGAACAGGATACAAAGATTACACTACAAAAATTAACGGAGGAAAGTCAACGACTCATAAATACAAAAAAGACAATACTCGGATGGAGGTGAGAGCATTTCGCGAGTAAAAACTGTAAGACAACAGAAGTGGAGGCAAATAAATAAAGAAAGATTATATGCAGTTCGTGTGGAGGAGAGCATATAAAGGATTGTTTCTCTAAGGATAAAAAATGCTTTAATTGTGTGCGTGTGGGCCATAAAAGTTCTCATTGTCGGGCAATACAGAGAAAAGTAAAAGTAAAGTCGCAAACAAAGATGAATGTAGTTTGCTCGAAAGACGAAATTGAGTAAGATAAGAGAACAAAATACCTCAATGTAAAAACAAATGGTCAGACCGTAAAATCATTACTCGATTCTGGAAGTGACATTTCAGTAATAAACGAGCAATGATGGAAAAAATTGGTTACCCACGGTTGACTAACACAGACAAAATTGCTAGGGGAGTGTCAGGAAAAAGACTGAAATTTGATGATGAATTAAAATACAACATTTCGTTCATGGGAAAAATTCACAAATTAAAAGTATAGGTGCTTCCTCGTTCAGAAAACCTCTTTGGTTTAGACTGGATCGTATTGTTTAACTTATGGGAATTACCTGTAAATTCTTTCTGTAATGAAGTTATCGTCAGAGAGAACGATAGGACGAAGAAAGCAGAAATATTTATTATGGATTTGAAAAATAAATTCCTGCGCGTCTTTTCAGAAGGATTAGGTCTGTGCACAAAAACAGAAGTCAACTACGAAATGAAAGAAAAAGTGAAACCAATTTTTAGACAGAAAAGAAAAATACCATTTTCAACACTAGACACAATAAATGACGAATTAGAAAGGTTGGAGAAAAGTGGCGTAATTTTGAACCGCTTTTCAACCGTATATATATATATATATATATATATATATATATATATATATATATATATATATATATAAACGAAAAAATTTTCGACAGGTTTAAATGGCTGTTTGAAAGACCATGCGAACGCTTTACCGTCTCCTGAGGATATATTCACTAAATTGAACGGAGGTAAAGTGTTTTCAAAGTTGAACTTGTCGGAGGCTTACCTTCAAGTTAAAGTCAGTGAAGAATGTTCAAAGTACCCAACAATAAATACACATAAAGGAATGTTGAAATTAAATCTACTCCCATTTGGATTAAAGATAACTCGAAGCCTATTTCAGAAAATAATGGACGCATTGTTGGCTGGTATGGCGTATGCAATCGCAAATCTAGATGATATTTTCATTAAAAGTGAAAATGAGACCCAAAACAAAAGGCATATTAGAGCAGTATGTCAAAGAATTGAGGAATACGGGTTCAAGCTGAGTGCTGAAAAATGTGAGTTCTTCTTAAAGAAAATAAAATATTCAGGATATATTATTGACAGTAAAATAAGAAAATCAAATCTAGAAAGGGCTTAGGCTATAAAAAATATGCCAGCACCTGTTAATGTGACTAATCTCCAGGCGTTCTTGGGATTAGTAAGCTTCTATAGCATTTATATCCCAAAAATACATATGAGAGCTCCTTTAAATGAGTTGTTGAAAAAGGGCGAAAAGTGGATTTGGTCGAAAACATGCAAACAGGCTTTAAAAAATTAAAAAGCTGTCTATTAACAAACCTATCGTTAGTGAATTTCGACCCGAAGAAAAAAAATATTGTAGCAGCAGATGCTAGTAATGAGAAACTAGATGCTGTATTGCTTCATGAATTCGAGGACGGATCTAAGAAGCTAATAGCACATGCCTCAAGAACGTTACTGCCAACTAAATGAAGTTACAGCCACATAGAGAAAGTGAGTTTAGCGATAATTTACGCTGTGAAAAAATTTCACAGGTTTCTATACGAAAGAGAGTTTATTCTACAAACAGATCACAAACAGCTGTTATCAATATTTGATAAAAAAGTTACACTAACTCACACGGCAAATCACTAAAGAGTTGGGCTGTAATTGGGTGAATTGTAGCTTCAAAATAGAATATATGCCTTCAAAGAAGTTAGGTCACATCGATACCTGAGTATTTTTTTTTTTTAATCATTTCACCCCGAGCAAGGCAGAAACGCCACTGATGTGCAGGGGGTTACATAAATGTAAAGAGATTAATTACAAAAGAGTGAGGAGTACAAGCTAGTTAGAAAGGAACAATAGAAAGCTGAGAAAGCAGGTGCAATGACAGGTACATGGGCGGAGAGAAAGGGAAGGTTATACAGGGGAGGGGAGAGAGCTAGAGTCCAGTGGTTAGTAGGTAAATATTAACTTTGCTTTTAAATTTCTGGAGGTCGTAGCCGTCAGGAAAGCAAGAATACGGGAGTGAGTTCCACAGGCGGGAAGTGCGAGAGAGGAAGCTGCAGGAGTAGAATTGTCGTCTGCGTTTGGCTAACCTGACTGTGAATGGGTGGAACCCAGTTGCCAGTCTGGTTGAACGGGTAAACACCTGTTGAGGAGGCATCAATGACTTAAGCTCATCCGAGCAGAAGCCATGAAAGTATTTATAGAAGAGACAGAGGGAGGCCACATTTCGACGATGGGAAAGTGGCTGCAGACGAGTCGCCAGATCAGTACCTATCACATTACAGACTCTCCTTTGGATCTTGTCAAGAACACTGAGGAGAACGGCAGGGGCACCTGACCATAAATGGCAGCAGTACTCCATGCACAAAGGATGGTTGACTTGTATATATGCAGGATGGATTCAGGTGGAAAAAACATCCTGGATCGACATAGTGACCCAATCTTCTTAGCAGTAGATTTTGCTATGGATTCAATATAGTGCTTCCATTTGAGGTCAGAGGACAGGGTAAGTCCGAGGAGGCGTAGTGTATTACTGTCCGGGAGAATCATCTGGTCCATGCTTATGGGAGGCAGAAGAGGTTGCCTGTAATGGTTGACAGACAACAGCTTGGTCTTAGATGAATTGAAGTTGACAAGCCACTTCTTGCCCCAGTTCACCACAGAGTGTAGATCCCGCTCAAGGTCAGCAGCGAGATTATGTCTGTCCGCCACTACAGGTTTCTTACTGGAGCGGGAGTATATTGTAGTGTCATCTGCGTAGATGCCTACTTGGGACTTGATCTCATCTGGGAGGTCGTTGATGAAAATAAGGAAGAGCGTTGGGCCCAGAATAGAGCCTTGTGGGACACCAGCATTCGTGCTGTAGGACGAAGAGGCACGCCCATTCAGAACGACCTTCATTTTGCGGTTATTTAAGAAAGATTGGATTAGGTCAAGCAGGCGACCGGTAATACCATAACCGCGTAGTTTGCATAGGAGGCCAGGGTACCAAACCCTGTCGAAAGCCTTGGAGATGTCCAGAGCAACCGCGCGAGCCTCGTCAGACTCATCAAGGGCCTGTAGCATGTACTCCGTTACAGTAGGTAGCAGGTCGGCTGTGGACCTGTCAAATCGGAATCCATATTGCCTGTTGGAGAACAGTTTGTGGGCGGTGAGATGATGAACTATTTCAGCATTTATTATAGCCTCGAACATTTTCCCGAATATTGGTAGAAGACTGATAGGGCGATAGTTGGATGGGTCCGAGGGTTCACCACAGTTCTTAAAGACAGGAACGACTGAGGAGAATTTCCAGCATGCAGGAAAGCAGGAAGCAGAAAGGCAGTAGTTAAACAGTTTAGAGAGGACAGGGGAACGTTCAGGGGCACACCTCTTAAGGACTATCACCGGGATTCCATCGTCACCACACGCCTTATGGGGGTCGAGTTTTGAAATTACTCTGGATACTATTGTCGGGGTAATATATACGTCATGCAGTTTGGCCTCAGTTCTAATAGGGAAGTCGGGTGGGTGCACTCCGGACGAGTCGAGTGTGGAGTTGGATGAGAATCTGCGGGCAAAGCACTCAGCTTTCTCCGCAGATGACGTGAGAACATCAAATCCATGGATTAAAGGAGGTATTGAGGATTTCCTATACGGAACCATTGGAAGAAACAGTAATGGTGGCGCTAAGAGACAAAAGTGAATTATCGAGTCTGGTATCCATCACTATTAGCGAACTACCAGTTACTCTAGAAGATGCGAAAAACGCAGCAGAGAACAATGATTTCATTATAGATATGAAAAAGCAAGTTATATTATCGAGAAATCTAAAAAAGGAAGTAGTGTGTCACCGTTTTCAATCTGCGATCAGGTATTACTACAGCTAGATAGAGTTGTAATGCCAGCTACTTTGCAAAAGAAAATGCTAAAAGTTTTTCTCACAAACCATCAAGGGCTTTCGAGAATGAAATCTCCAATGACAAGCTATACGTATTGGCTGAGGATGGACTAAGACATAGAAAACTTGGGGAAACAGTGCAGAGGATTTCAACTGGCAGCAAGTGATCCACCGGTAAGAATTCAACCATGGCTAAAGAGAGATGGCCCATGAACTCGATTGCATATCGAATATTCAGGGCCCACAAATGGATCTTATTACCTAATTATTGTGGACAGTTTTACTAAGACAGAAATTATTAAGTGCAGACATCCGATTGCAACAAATACAATAAACGCACTTAATGAAATTTTTAGTCGCTTTGGTATCATTAAAAATTTAGTCAGCGACAATGGAACGCAGTTTACGGGATGAAAATTCAAGGAATTCTGTTCATCATTGTCCATCGATCATGTACAACGCCAGTCCATCACCCAAGGTCGAATGAACAGACAGAAAAAGAAAAGTCAAGGTGTAGACATGAATGAAAGAAATATTCAAACATTTTTGGCAGTATATAGAATCACGCCACACCTGAATGCGACGTCAGGATTATCGCCAGCAGGGTTAATGTTTGCGAGGAAAATACGCTCTGTGTTCGAGAGGCTGTTGCCTAGTCCTGCAAAGAAAACCGCGAAAAAAGAAAAACAGATAACTAAAGCGTATTAGCCAGGTGAAAAAGTTTTTCAAGAATTTTAGGGCTGGAAAAATGTTTTGGGAAGAAGTAATTGTAACCAAAAGGATCTGAAAGGTCATATATCACATAAAAGGGGAAAGCTTTCTGTGCAAAAACAATGGAATCAATTGAGACCCAGACACACAACAGACGTTACGGAAAACAACGAAGAAATTCCAATGAAAGTCCTGTATGACACATTTGAAATTCCCGTTCCCGCAAGTCAACATTCGCTAATGGAAGTATTCCTGAACTCAAGGCCAAAGGTACCAGTATGTCAAACGCCAGCAAGGCAGGAAGGTTTGAGACGAAAAAAACTTAGGAAAAAAAATCAAAAGAGACACTGAAGCTAAATCTCACGGAAAATTTATCTCAGGGGAAGTGATGTAATGAATAGGTAATGAATATGTATACACCTTGATTCCATCTCACTGGAATGTGATTGGCTCGTGTCAGCCATAAATATAGACTAAGACTAAGAGATCCAGAGATCTACCACTAGAGGTCTATTGGTTTACCACTATTGACTAAGCCTACGTCCCAGGATTACTGCATACGACGAGTAACGTCTATTACGTCTACGTATTAGATTGTCCTACCCGGTCACATATACCTTAACCACTTAGTTACCTCGAATGATATATATATATATATATATATCCATTTTCGGGTCATATCACATATACATTAAAAGTATACCAATCTGCATCTTTTGAGAAGGGAATTACGTTAGTCTCTCTCTTGCAGAAGTTAATAATAGATTTATGGGACGTATTGGTAGGTTGTTGAGGAGCAAGAGAATGTGATTATTAAGTGTTTTAGAAGAAAAGATGGAAAGCTGAAAAAGAAAAAGTCTTTGTTGAAGTGAAGAACAAGAAAAATAGTGAAAAAATATTTGATAGAAAACAAACGAGAAAGACGGAAAGAGACGGAAAAGAAGATAGAGGGAAAGAGACGGAAAAGAAGATGGTGAAAGAAACAGGGGTAGATTACTAGAAGAAAACTAAAAGAAATACTGAAATAAATACATGAAAATTTAAAAAAGTTTAGGATAGTAAAAACTAATTAGAATTATACAAACAGAACTAAAGAACGAAATAATAATAAATGAGAGATAGATGGAATGAAAGACCCGTGAAAGAAAGCGTATAACAAATAATGACTGAACGAATTGAACATTCCCGATAACGCAATCAAAACAAAGAAATAGAAAATTCACAGATAAATTGATAACAGAAATAAATAAAAACAGGAAAGTTTTATTTGTTATAAGAAAAATCTATAAACATGCAATAAAGAACGATATTATTATAATATAAGAACTATATTATATGATAACATGTAATGAGAAAATTATGTTCTAAAAGCTATTTTCATATAAGGTTAAATTAAATATGTTTAGTAGATATACACTCTCCCATGCACCCATGCACACATTCATATAAGTATACTTCTTCATTTATCTGGTTGCAATTGAGCATAATATTATTCACTTGCTACTTAACATAGGTTTTAATTTGCATGTGTATTTGATTTAATATCTGCTACATATAGGGCTGCATCTCTTTCTGTGCAAAAATGTTTCTATTAATGCGTGCACTCTCGCATGTGGCTTCCTATTTTGCTTAGAATGCATATTTATTTTCTACTTTAATTCATCAGGTAAAACGATGAATGTGTACAATTAGAGAAACGTGTTCCAGTGCGCTCCTGAAAATATTAAAATTGTTAATATAATCATACGGGTAATTTAATCGAGATAAATATGAATTTAGGTGAAATTTGAAATTAAGCAGTCATTCATCTGCACGCACATCTATTTTTGAGTATATGCATTAACAAACACACACACACACACACGCACAAACACCCCCACCCCCCAAACCCACACACACACACACACACATATATATATATATATAATATCAATACAAATTAGTAATAAAAGAACATGCGTATAAACGCCTATTTATGATCTAATGCGCATATAGAGACTATTTTATACTTTTCTTATTTCATCTCAGCAAATATAATTCTTGCTTATTTCCGTGTATGATAACAAGTATATTTTATGATATCTATTATTGCTATCTTTATTTCAGTAGTAAATGAGAATATTTTTTAAATAATTTTGCATGAAAATAAGTAAATACGCTACTGTACTTCTCTTTATATGTATATAACTGTATATAAATATACATATTTAGCCAAATGTATATCTATGCACATAGATACAAACGAATTATCATGTCTACATAATATGACGTGAGCTTCTATTTCTTTACTGTAACTGTCTATCTCTCTCTATCTCTATCTCTCTCTGTCTCTCTGTCTCTCTCTCTCTCTCTCTCTCGATTATTTGGTCTACATACGCGTGTAGTGTATGTGTATGTATGTACATATGTATGTGAAGCATTTTCTGTGTGCATGCATACACAAAGAGAATCATGATATTAAGAATTGAAACTAGATGATTAGAGCTATTAATTCCTGATTCTATTAAAGTGCTCTCGAGTTCGATTGATTCGTGACATGTAGTAAAGAAATTGAGGAAATTATAGTAAAAATCAGGATGGAAATTGTGTAAGAGTTATTTTGAAATATGTTGCACACAAAATATATTATGTAGCATTACCGCCAGGAATTTTCAATATGTATTAAATCTATAATTGTCAGTATCTAAGAAATATGTTTTGCTCAAAATGTTGAAAAACTTTTGCTAAATGCTTTCATCTATACTAATAAAGTTCTGGTGTGTGTATATAAAATCAAACTCTAACGTCAAGGTTTTTTACCCTAATTTTTGGCATAAGGACTTACGAGATATAAAATTGTGACATCGGCTATGTAAAATTTGAAACTGAAGGTAATTTAAGATTCCTTCAAAATCCAAGATAGAATTAGATTCTCAGTTAAATTAAGTACAAATGTAATTATTGATATTTTAACTATGGTCATTTTCGAACACGGAAGTCAATGATTTGAAAGGAAATTCACAGGAATAAACTTAATTTTTCTACTGTCTTAAATGTAATAAATGGTCCCAAAATACATAAACTAACAGTGGGTTAGTGGTTTCAGACAATAATGCAGTAAATTTATTGACTCAAAGATGTTGCAACAGATTTCGAGAAGGTCCAGCAGTACAAGCCAACTGACAAGTTTCCAAAAACATCCAAGGTTGTCAAGAATCTAACGGAGTTTCTCAACTCTATAGACTTGCCAATTATTTCTTCTGAGTTCTGATTTTCATCATGTTTCTCAGAAACTTCAGATATTTAATGAAATTGGCCTAGCTGTCAATTGGCTTCTGAATAGTATCAAGATAACTAACCTAAATGAAGTAAACAAAAAGGAGGATTTGTTCTTAGATTTCTCATAATTCCATCGAATTATGATCATCATGCAAATAAACTTCAAACTTTGCCCGTGGCCAGTTCTCCTTTGGTTGCTCTATGATATACTGCTAAATAATCTTTCCATATTTGAACCCATTGGATGAAGCACTACTGTTTTGTGCCCACAAGATTAAAGAAACTAAGAGAAGTTATTATTTTTTATTGCGCATCAATATATTGTTTTCAATTTTCAAATATAAATTAATAATAATTTTTACCTCAACTTTAAGGCGAAAGTATTGCCTTCGGTCGCGTTTGCTTGATTGTTTGTTCGTTTGTTTATCTGACCGTGGTCAAAATATCTCAAGATCAGCTGGATGGATTCGGATGGAACTTTCAAGTATAATTGGACTGAATAAAGTTTCTGGGTTATTTTTCCGGTTTTAATAATAAAAATTAATACAAATTTTGTCTTTCAAATGTCAAATACTGAATTACTTCCCCTAGATCATTTTAAATAAGGAATTACTTCGCCTGTTTTAATTCAAATTTGCATATAATTTTGAGAGCGGTCGAGTTTATTTTTGTATTTTCACTCTTGAGTGTGTCAAGTCCATTGCAGTCCTTTCTCATTTTGATAATTATCTTTTGTTGGTCGTTGAGATGATATCGATATTGCCTTCTTCGGATGTCTGCCGGTACGGCTAATCTTATGGAATCTTGAACTGAATCATTTATTTAATCTACGGATGATATGTCTAGGAACATCTCATTTTGTTTTTTATAATGTTGTTTTGTTAGTGCTCTCTGTGTCCACTACCTGCCACAGTAATTGAACTCACAATTATCAAGCCATTAAATTCATCGAACCAACGTTGTATTCCACCAGGTTATTGTTTTATGGGACAAGCCTAAAGCTAAAACTTGGATACTTAACACTGGAGTTTGTATTACCTTCCTGTTACTGCTCTCATATTTTAACATATCTGTATTAATATATTTAAAGTCATTTTTTGAAGTCATTTCTCTCCTGCTAATACAGGTATCTTGTTTATCATAAAACACGCACACTCTAATATCCAATAAATGTATTTTACTAACGACTTCCACTTCTGGAAACACCGGAGTCAATTTATCTAGTCAGTCGTGACTCTAAGGCAGCAGATTGATTAAAACTTTAACTCAACAAAGTATTCTTTCGGTTTTCATAGTATATTAAAAATATTGATAAGAATATGTTCCAAAGAACAGGTAAGCAGACAAAATAGTTGCTGATTAATAAGTAAACTATTTGTTCTTCCACTGGCTCTTCTACTCGATTTTAACAGCACAATGCAATGATGTAAATCTACTTGCCGCTTAAGTATTCATTATGGGTTTTATTTCACCTGGCTTCGTTGGCTTCAAATAACTTAAGGCTTATCTAAAATCGTCTAAAGAAATATACATTTTTATGTGAAGTATGGCGTCCTTGATAATTCTGGCAGCAGTATTATTAATAGTCGATTTTATGGCATCAGAATACAAACCTGTCCCGTTTTAGATATTAATCATTTTCAACTCGTCTTACTTTAATTTTACCCTCGGCTTATTATTTGTTTTCATTCAATGGAAAGGAAAAACAAAGAAAAACAAACAAATTATAAAGACAGATATAATACAAAAAAATAGTTTAAAAGTTAATGATAATGTTTTCTGCAAAAAATGTCAATGAAACTGACTTTTTATAAACAAATCAACTTCGATGATTTTTGTCAAATAAGACCTTTTTAGATAAGTTGAAATGTTTATTCAATTTATTACATGTTTTGTTCGTTCATAATACCTTAATTTATATTAGTATCTTTATTAAGAGAATTAATTATTAATTAAATGTTTTTATAAACATATAAGGAAGCAACAAAATATCAATACAAAATATGGCTTTTCTTCGAAAAGAGAAATTTGCTAAAATTTTCGGATTTGAGCAAATATTTTCGAAAGTAGCGCATTTAATCAGTTTTTTGAAATCAACCCGTTTCTGTTGATATTATCAAGGAAATAATTACTACAGCAACAAAGTAGACTTGATAATTGTGTATATTTGCTAGTCAATCAGAGCGAATGTCATATTTAATTCGGTGTTATCTCCAAGCTGAAATTTAAAGAATTGACTGTGAATTAACAGAGTATTGATTCTGAATTTTAAAAAATATATACTTCCACGTCGTATGAAAAATAATTCAAACTTATGTAAGCACGTGATAAACCGTCTAAATATGCACAAAGACATATTTATTCATGTGTATATTGACGTTTTAACCAATTCTAAATTTTCTTTCTGAGAGATTCCCTATATATCTATTAAAGAAGTGAATTATCTCCGCAAGAGCTCCATTTAGACACTTTAGAAGCAAACATTAGTCAACAATTGAGCAATATTCCACCTCAGAAACTGTGTCTTGATCACTTATGTAACGGTAGACAATTCTTCAGTTGATTTGTAAATTTTAGTGCTTGTGTGTGTGAAATCTGTGCTATGTATATTATATATAATATGCAAAACAAATCCAAATTATGTTATATAATATGAAAAATCCAAATTATGTTTATTTGAAAATAGACGAAAGTAATCGCAAAATAGGATGAATTCAAGAAATTAAGCACTCTAACCTACAAATTTACTAACCAAGTATAATAAATCTGAGATGTTTTCCATACAATGATTTCAGTATTTGCGTACTTCATGTTTAAATTATAAATATAAAATAACACTATATAACGAAAAAACATTCTTAACGCCTTTCATGCAACTCATTTAAGTGCCATGTTTGGCTGACCTTTAGCCGATTCCACCCACGTTGTGTTGTTGATTTTGGATTAACCAAACTAGAAGCGTCTTTTACCACTTGATGAGGATTGTCCAGACTTGCAAGGGATTGGTATATGATGAAAATCAATTTTAAGACCGCAACGACACGATGTAGATTTATATATATTTTTATACATATCGAATAATTACAAGATTACAAGCAAGTCAAAAAAGTGACGGAAAGTAAAATCATTTGGCTGGTATTTCAGTAGCACGATAATATTAGTGGTGTATTATTTTTTCGGGATAATCGGTTATTCAACCTACAGTTGATTGAATTTGCAATGTCTCACTATGATCGTCTTCCTCGTATTTCTAGCAACAGGCGAGTTTTTAGGTCGACTGTATTTCAAATTACCAGCTCGAAATGGAAACAATTACATTTAATCATTTTGACTTCTAATAGAAAAGGAGAAATACACTCCCTCTTTCTGTCTGCTTGTTCTTATAAATTTTACTGGTAATTCAGCACACAAGAAATTGTCAAGGCCACATTTTGGCCTAGGGTCACACAGCTGACAAATATTTTGACTAACTAACTTTTATAAATTTGCCTAGAAATAATGTTGTACTCAGTATACTGCGCATATATAAAAAATACACACAGCGTGGTATGGAGACGTTTCCGGCTTGACTTTATTCACATGGAATAATAAAATTTCTTCATATATTTGAAGACTTTCTTATTCGAGTTCAAAACTTTTCAGCACAGTCATTCAGATCCTTAATTTTCAATCCATGTTCGAAAATATTTTTGTATTGTATCAAATTATATCATATGAGTAAATGTAAGTATAAACACTTATTTAAATTAATAATGTATGAAATTTCTGTAATGTTCATTTGCTCACGTTTATAGAAAGGTTACATATAAATTTCTGTCCAAATATATATAAGTAGCTTTCGACATGAAGGAGTGAATTTTTTTTATTAAACTGAACAAGACAGACAGAGAGAAGAAGGGAAGAAAATAAAGAGGGAAATCGGGAGGGGAAAAAGGGAAATAAAGAAGGAGAGAACGGAGGATATGATGAAAGAAATAAGGAGAGAGAGACAGTGAAAAAGAATGGAAGACAGAGAAGCGGGTGAGACTGGGTTTCCGATTTCTTCAACTTTTTACTTCTGACGTCTCCCAATGAAATCTGAAAATTTATCCAGTAATTTTTTCCTCTCCCAATAGGAGTAGATAGATTTGTCTATCGTCCGGCTTACACTCCTCCCTCTTTTTTTGAACAAGAGTAGAGGTTCGTATCTTGTTTCCTGTCTAGAATTGGGTTTTCGGGACTTACTCTTTCATACGCCAATACAACTCTATACAGCAATCCCCTACCTTGAGTGCCCCTTGGATCTTGTATTGGCTGAACATGAGTAAAAGAAAATAGTACAGAAATATATTCTTTTTACCACTTAATACATTTTTAACACACTCTTGCTGCCAGTACATTTGTGAAACTCGTAAAATATTTGGTTTGGATATCTACAGAATGTTGTTTAGCTTAATACTCATATAAAATAAATGACCATTTGAACTTCTTTTAGAAATTATTTTAAATTACAATGGTCGGGTCATTTGTTTTATTGAGGGAGGATTTTAAAAAATGAGTGATGATTCGGAACGCGTTATGGGTTGGCAAAATTCTTTGTAGCGGGACTGGTCGTTTCATCAGAATGCGTCTGCTGTGGTAGAATGGAGGAATCCATTGAGCACGCTTTTTCTCAATGCCCGGTTGTACGCCCGCTGTGTGAGCTTACTGATGCCTACACAGTTCGTTTGTTGTGCGGACAATTCTTTACCCTTTTTGCAGTTCTGTTTATAGCAATGTGAGCTCATTAGTGGTAAGGGGTAAGCACCGTGTGGTTCTGTGCTTGCTAGCTGTGATGAGAATGATGATATGGACGATGAGGGTGAAAAGTCCATGGGTATTATCTTTCGCTTCTCATCAACTGGTTGCATTTTTCAAGCACTATCTGAAGGTCAAGAACAGAGAGAGAGAGAGAGAGAGAGAGAGAGAGAGGCTTTCTCCCAAGGACATTGCTGAAGGTGGATGACTGCATCACGAGTGGTGAGCGTGTATAGTTTTAACCTCGAGTGGCTCTTCGAGCTTTCTTGCTGAAGTACTTGTTCTTCCGGGAAAGACATGCTTGCCTTACTCAGGCTAGTGTGGAACATTTTTGTCTTGTTTTTTTTTTCTCAGAGTTGGTTAACTTAGCTCAAGAATCAGTAATTATTACCTTCTTTTTATTTTATTTGTTTATTTAATTTTTCCGCTTTCATTCCTCTTCCAAACCCCCTTTAGGTGACGGAGACATTGTTCTTTGGAGCGGTGAGATCATTTCGTTCTTTTATTGTTTTACTTTTATTTTAATTTTTTCTGCACGTTCCCACTGTATATTTTCGACCATTGCTTTTCTGCTACATTTAAATTGTATAATACATTTTCATTGTATAATATATTCACCCAGTCATAGGGTTATTTTTTATTATTTGTAAATAAATATCATTCATACATTTTATTTCACTTCTCACTTGCTTGTAAATATTGGGAATTAGTTTAGAATCTCATGGAGAACACGTACATTTTTTGTGATTGGGTTATAGATGTATTTTCTTTATAAATAGGATATTTTGGCCCAATGATTTATTATAATGGATGCTTGGGTCAGTAAATGTAACTGGCTAAGTTAGAGTGATGAACAGCTTATCTCCTACCCCCTTCCAGACTTGTGCCACATTTGTATTTTTTATATACAACAAAAATTCACCGCTTTCTGCCTATTCGTTTATTGTTTATTGCTGTAAGGATTTATAACTGGAATTATTACACTACAAGGCACAAGCCGCAACTTGTGGCGGAACAAACTGCAAAGCCTGAAAGATTAAGAAAAGTTAAATTTGCATTTTTTTCGTTCTTTATAACAGTGGTAACCTGTCTTTTAAGTCTAGTTTATTTCTTTGTTTTATCTTATCAGTGATAATTGAAATATCACCAGAGTATCCCCATTTTTTCCACGGATATAAAAGGAGAATTGCAAAATGTATGTATATCCTTAAAAAATTAAGTTTCCTATCTTCAGATAATTAAATTCTTAATATCAGCCTTAAGAGGAAGTATAGAGTTGAGCATATTTAGAGTACAGTAGACCAAAAGAAAGACTGAGGTCATATCAATTTGAAACATCAGTTCTGCTCTAATCACTGAAGTTAAGCAACGTCGAACCTAAATGGGTGATCGTTTAGGAATACCAGGTGTTGTAAGCTCCAGTGGGTGATATGCAGGTGATGTAATAAATGAAGTCTCAGAATGAGAAATCGGAAAGTCGAGTTCAAATTCCACTCGTGTTCGTTACATTCCTTTGCGTGCAAATACACTTGGGCGATTAATAATCGAAATGAGACCTGATCGTCCAAGCTTGTCACGCCCAACGAATATTGTATCAGCGCTCTAGAGTATTGGCCTATTTCACCTCATAATTTGGGTGAAGGTCTACATCCAACATAAGATCTTCACAGGCTGAGAAGAAACACAATATTGTATATTGTTTGTCTTTTTTAATGCATTCAAAAGATGTTCTCGTCCTAGATATAATATTCATTAGGAATATATGATGAAATAAAAATCATTAACATTACCAAGAAATTCCATCCTAAATCGAACGCAGTTTCTTGATCCTAAGTCAAATAGGTACCTCAACAAAAATAGTAATCGTCGTGTTGACAATGTTTCTATTACAAATATTTAGTCTTTAAAATGAGAATTGTCCGCAAATATTCCTCATAGATATAAATTAATATATATATCTAAAAAAATTAGAGTAACACTATTTAATCAGAATATAGCAACCTATCAGTTAAACTTTTGGGATATTGATCTGGTTAAGAAGCAGAGGGGGTTGTTAATCAGTTTCAGTTGCTTTGTTGTTAAAGAAATAAACAAAAGGTGCTTCAGAGAAGCAACAATGAGACGCCCACCAAAACAGGAATGGTTGAGGTCGCTGATATTTATTTGCCCTTCTCATCTTTTTGGCTGATTTTTTACTGACTGACAGTCTACTGCTGTTGTCTTGGATTAACATCTCTGTTGGTAGCATGGTGCGGTACCTGAACGCTACAGAGGTTGCACAAATAGTGAAACACCTCCAAGATGACAGATCAATACGAGCCGTTGCAAGAAATGTTACTGTGTCTCCCAACACAGTCTCAAGAGCATGGAGAAGATTCCAGGAAACAGGTAATTATTCCAGGAGAGCTAGACAGGGCCGTAGAAGATCCTTAAACCCGCAACAAGATCAGTATCTGCGTTTTTGTGTAAGGTGGAACAGGGTGAGCGCTGCCAGAGCCCTACAAAATGAACTCCAGCAGGCCACCGGTGTTAATGTTCCTGACAAAACAATCAGAAACAGGATCCATGAGGGTGGCCTGATGGCCCGACGTCCTGTAGGGGGCCTTATGCTCACTGCCCTGCAATGTAGAGCTCTATTGACATTTGCCATAGATCACCAGGACTAGCAACTACGCCACTGGTGTCCTGTACTCTTCACCGATAAGAGAAGGTTCAATCTGAGCACATGTGACAGATGTGAAATGGTCTGGAGATACTGTGGAGAACGGTATGCTTCCTGAAACATCATTCAACATGACTGGTTTCGTGGTGGGTCAGTGATGGTCTGGGATGGCATTTCCCTTGATGGATGCACAGACCTCTACAGGTCCAATTGTCAGAACCTACGCTGGTGCAGTGGGACCTGAGTTACTCCTAGTCCAGGACAATGTCCGACCTCATGTGGCTAGAGTATACAGGCAGTTCCTGTAGGATTAAGAAATTGATGCCATTGACTGTCCCCTACGTTCACCTGACCTAAACCCAGTAGAACACCTCTGGGACATTAGGTTCATCTAGTACCGCCAGGTTGCCCCTCAGACTGTCCAGAAGCTCAGTGATGCCCTGGTTCAGATCTGGGTGGGAGTTCTCCCAGGACATCATCCATCGTCTCATTAGGAGTATGCCCCGACGTTGCTAGGCATGCCTACAAGCACGTGGGAGGCCACACAAACTACTGGGAATCATTTTGAGTTTCTCCAGAAGCATTTGGCGTTTTCTTAAAAGTTTTCTGGGCAGTCAGCTGCTTTTCCACTTAAGACTGGCTCCCGTCAAAAACAACTGTTACCTTTTCTATTCATCTGTGTTTTCTCTTGTAAGCATGACGTCTCGCCTGATTGCTTGTTTGGAGAGGTGACCTTTAAGTTCAAGTGCCGAGAAACAATCTATTATTGTAGACAGCTTCAGTAATTATAAAATAAGGTGGGGATATATTATCTCTCCCTAAAAATATCCAAGTGCTGGTCACAATCTTACCAACAAAAAAAAAAAAAAAAAAAAAAAAAGAATGCTTATTGTATTTTCTAAAAGATAAACTGAACTGAAATGACATAATTGATATTTTTCAAAGAAAAATTCAGCATCTCAATAACCTGTTGCTAATCTATATTTGGATGTACCCTGATGGGATTGTGAGAATTGTTGCATATTTAAAATATTGATTTTTATTGGTTGAAAGTATAAACAGTTCTCGAAGATTTAGAAGAATATAAATTTTGAGACATCATTTAAGCAGTTGATTAAAAATGCTAATAGCTGCATCAGCAGTTATTAGTGATGTTCCTTTAGTAATAACTAATGAAATATAGTTTTGATTCAAAATGTGAAAGCAGAAAAGAAACAAGCAACGATGACAGAATAATGCATCTCTTAAAAGATACAGGGAAATAATTCTACAAAATATTCAGTCAGTTGAGTACCATATGTGATGCACATTTGGGTGATGACTGGCTGGGCGGAGGATTTTCCTGCGGTGGGTTGCCGTTGCTTTCTGTCGTGGACGGGTTGCCGGCCGGGGCTGTAGAGCCCGGTCTGTCCTGCTATTTGGCCTATAGCTGTAGAGAGAAGTTACGGATTGGTGTCTTTCCAAAGGGTATTTGCGTCTCGGTGAGTGCAACAAATTCGGCTGGAGTTCGAGCTCGGCTTTCTAGTTTCTTGTTTTGAACTTATATTCATTGCACCACCCACACACATCTAAAAGATTAGTACAAATGTTTGTCCAGCATATGCAGAAAAGAAATTTACCTCTTCAGTCTAGGAATAAGAGTTATATTTTGTAAAAATACAAAAAAAAAACCCATCTCCCAGAAAAGAAAATTCCTTTATTATTTCTAAAATTGTTGAACTTCCTTGGATTCCTAAGCTAAAAAGAACAAACAAAGAAGCTGCTGTTAATTTTGTTTTTAAATCTGGTCTGAATTGAAACGCATTACTTTGCAATAGCAAATTACTATCTGATAATTTGGAATTAATTGAAGCAGGAAGAAGGGACTGACCATCAATTTAGGGAAGACGGAATGTATGGTCATTAACAAGAGAGATAGCCTAAGATAGAAGCTAGAAGTTGGAGGTATTGAAATCGAACAAGTATAGGAATTTAAATATCTGGGCAATGTTTCAATAGATGAAGAAACATGTGACACTAAGATCTGAAGGTGCATTGAAATAGCGAAATATGTCTTCTAAAAGTTTAAAAAAATATTAAGAGACGGGTAAAGACTGTTAGAAACAAAGAAAAGTGTGCTTAGCTGTTATATGATCTCAATCCTCCTGTATGATAGTAAATGTTGAACAATTTCTTCACAGATGAAGACTTGAAGCAACAGATGTTTCTATAGAAGAATGTTGAGAATATTATGGGTGGAGTATGAGAGAAACAAGAAAGCTTTTAAAGAAAAGGAAACAAAAAGGATGTTTATACTTTGAACGTGTATCAGTGGTGCAGTGGATGGTGACTCAGAATGAGACATCGCGGAGTCGAGTTTGAATTCCGGTTGAATTTTTTTGCATTTACTTGCACACGGGTGCCCTTTGGGAAAGACATTAATCCATTTCTTCTTCCCCCAGCTATGGGTTGAATAGGACAGATTGGGTTCTATAGCCTTGGTTGAGTCTACTCCAGAAAGAAATGGTAACCTACTGCAAGAAAATCTGCCGAGCCTGGCAATTTTATTGAATGAATTTATTCTTTAGTATTTGAAGATAACTTTGTGCAATCTTGGTAAATATATCTGTTAAAATGAGATGTCGGTGTAATTTTCATTTCTATCATCATTCATCCATTGCATCCTGCATAATGCAATATTCCTTTGTCTCTCATCAGGTGAGTCATAAATGATTTGCTAACAGATGTGTTTTAGGTCTTTTCATTACAAAATGTAGAGCCAATTTTTGACTTATTGTAGAACTCAAATGGATTCTATTCATTTTATATATCTCTTTAGTAGATAGACTAAACTATCGCCCGGTTCACACTCCACCCACGTCTCTTGAACAGGTGAAGAGGCCTATCCCTTGTTTCCTGTTTAGGATGTGGTTTCAGGTTTTCTCTTTTCCAATCTTTTCACTCATTTCGTTATTTTATTTTTTTCAATTGGAGTAGATAGACTAAACTATCGCCCGGTTCACACTCCACCCATGTCTATTGAACAGTTGTAGAGGCTCATCCCTTGTCCCCTGTTTAGGATGTGGTTTCCGGCTTTCACTTTTCCAATCTTTTCATTCTTACGTAGCCCCCTGCACACCTGTGGCGTTACCGCCTTGCTCGGGGTGATATGATTAAACAAAATGACATTTTGGCAAAATGGACCAGTCTCTGCATCATTTTTTATTTTGGGGGTGTCTTTGATTTCCCCCACTGTATAGAGTGATCATTTTCATTTCTATCAAAGTATGTGGCATGATTTTGTAACTAATACATCACCTACTTTTTATCAGGAAAGTTATTCAAGATCATTTTTTCTCTGTTTAGATCTGATGTGTCTTCGAAGTGTTTGTCTAATTTTTTTGAGCAGTGTAGATGCACTTATGTTTCGTAAATACAATAATTTGTGTCATAATTAACATCACTGTCTAGTACTTACTATATTAAATTAAAGCATAATTTAAATAAAATAAAAGTATATTATAAGAGGGTACAAAAAAACCATGGCACCTATTTACTGTCAAGTTGCAACCAAGAAAGTTATTTAGCATGCTTCGACAAATTTGGTAATAAATCAATATTTAGTAGTCTTATTTAATCCAGATAGAAAAACGTTCAATTAAAACAATAACAATGCTTGAAAAAAAAAAAAGAATGTTTGAACAGTCGTTTGTTCTATTTGATACACGCATAGTCTTATTTCTCGAACAAGAGAATAAAGTTAAAAAGCTTAGAATTTCCTAGATTTGAACAATAAACCTCAAGGAAGGCACTCCGTAGCAATATTTAAAGTATCCAACGAAAATTGCTGGCAGAAACAACCAATATTGAAACTTCCATTATGAAAGTGGGCAGAAAGGATGCGTTGAAGGGGGCGATTCTTTTACAGATACTGAAACACCAGTAGAAACTTCAAGAGAGCGCGTACACACACACACACACACACATACACACACATACACACGTGTGCACCTGTATGTGTGTGTTAAGATGATAACAATAAAGTAAATCCATAGAAAAATTTTGAATATTTCACATTTTGTAAATAAATAAATGATAAATAATTGACAATACAAAAAATATAACTGGAGTTTTGAGTTCGCGATTTCAAACTAGAAGTATTTCGATAGTATTATCAGTTACAATGAAAAACCATGAATCTTCAAAAAAATGCTTTTAAAAACACAGTAAATAGCTCTCTATTTACTTTCAAATTATTCAAAAACATTTCAGAGATCAGATTTCATTGTGAATAAAACAGACAAAAAATCCATTAGTTGTAGTAAAGCTGATTAAACGTTAATGTTTCTTCGACTTGATCTTTTTAGTTTTGTTTTTATTCTTCGACAGAGGATACAGATTTATATTCAAATAAATAGTTAAAACAAAATAAAAAGAGATGGCTCTACTCAGTATTGGGAACTGACCCAGACCAAATCTCGGTCAAAGGAAGTGATGCGGAAATGGGTACATCTGAGCGCAGAGTATGTATCTGACTGTTAAGTGTCAGCTGAGGATATTCAACAGGACCCCCAGTGAAATCAAATACCAGTCTCTCAAATTGCCACCTTGCTTTTTAATGCCCACAATAGCACTAACCGATTTCTCTGTGTTGAATGTATTTCGACTTGAAATGGTTTTGTTACGATCAATAGATGTACTGTGCAGACAAAATTTCGAAAGAAAATACATTAAGTAGAGACATTAAGTATATATATATATATGTATATATTAATATATATATATGTATATATATTAATACAGGTTTCATTGAATAATATAGACAAGTTCTCTATATTTATTTTGTGTAAGATCCTTTCGTATGATCTGATTAGCTTGATAGTGTTGTCATGGAAAGACGACAAGAAATCGCAATAATTGTTGATTTTTTTATCAGGTCTGAGCTAAAAAAAAATCAACAATTATTGCGATTTCTTGTCGTATTTCCCTGACAACACTATCAAGCTAATCAGATCATACGAAAGGATCTTACACAAAATAAATAGACCTGTATTAATGAAAACATGCTGCCAAAATACACACCCAGAATATATATATATATATATATATATATATATATATATATATATATATATATTTTATAATACTTTAATCCAAAACGGAAAAGTAGGAAGGTAAATTCAAAGAATGTGATCCTAATTAATATTACGGGAGGATAGCTCAATGTAATTAAAATTACACAGCTAAAATAAAATAAAATAAATTTTCAATATTCAAAAATGTTGAATGAACATTTCGACATAAAATCCCTAAGAGCGATTTTACATCATCTCAGCAACGATCCTTCTTTAGAGGTACCTATATATATATATATATATATATATATATATATATATAGGTACCTCTAAAGCTTGTAAAAGATGAGCATTTATGTTAAAGAAAAGTTTGATCAAAATATTTGTTATTACTAAGAAGAAAACAAAAAGAGATTTGATTATTAAATTATTTTTAATTCCTTTCAAAGGCTCCGAAGTTTTCTTTGAAAATATTTTTCTGTCGTCAAAGATGATTATCAATTAATGTAGGACTTTTAGCGACTTTTTTCTGTAAAAAGTAAAAAAGGAAAACTTTCATTTCAGAATTCTTACAAAAAGTATATAACTCTCGAACTTTAATGAAACTTTCAGGTTTTATACACAAATAAAATTATTTTTTAAAATTTTCTTTAGAAAATATTAGTAAATATGTTTTTTACATATGTTAATCTCTCCCACTTTATTTTATCAACTCGAGAAACTAATTTTTGTATAGCTTTTTATTTTAATTAGTTATATTCACAAGCAATTAGAGAACATATATCATCATTTTTTGTCAAAATAAATCCTTAGACACAAAAAATCTACACTGTATCGTTAAATGAATAATGCAGTAAAACTAAGATATAATTTACTTGCACGAGCTTTTAATTGCTTTTATGAATAAAATATATTATGCGAATATATATATATATATATATATATATATATATATATATATATGCACAATATTATTCGAATTAATATTTAAAGTTATGAAAATAATGCATGTAAAATTTCATTATTCATAAAAACGATTTTCTTCAGAAAATAGTTCTTATGAAAACATTTTTTCATTGAATAACTCATTTTTACAAGAATCCTTTTTTAATTCTTTAAATTTTAGCTATAATAATTCATAAACTTTTGAATCATTTAAAATCCAGTATTAATTTGTAGTAGTGAACTTATATTGTTATGAAATGAAGATTGTAATAAATGGTAAAGATCACTAAAATTCAACAACACCGAATATTTGAAAATAAATTTGTACTTAGTTTTGGCCAATAAAAAAGGCGTTTAATTTATATTCGTTAATTAATTGTTACAGTTGTTTCTTTTAAAGAAAAAAATTCTCAAATATAAGTCTTTCTAGGGAGTTGTTAACAATTCATAAAAACACTTACGTCCGTGTTTGTGATATAGTAATATTTGATTTAACTCCGTTTAATTAAACTTTAAATTAGCTACATTCCTCAAATAAAGTTTCAGTAAAATATATTTTATTTTCGAAAAATTTAAAATAAAAGTAACCGTGTTCTGTTGACAGATTTGTCAATATAAATAATTTTATCGCTTTTACTGATAATAAAGAACTAATTCTAATCAATTCAAATTGATTTTGAAATACAGTAAAATATTTTGTTGATTGGAAACATTAATTTCAATTTACTAGCTTGAAATTAAAGCCACAATAAAAGTTTCAAGAACGAAAATATATTTTAAACCTTAGATATCGCTTTTCTTTGACTGTACTAATATAAAACGTTTAGGTTGCGAAACTTAAGATAGTAGATAAAGGTATTAAAAGGTCTCAACAGGAGATGTACACTTCTTAAAAAGGGTAAGTGAGTCTTGTTTTTCTATTGGCAATATATATATTATGGTATAATCTTATATAAATATAAACACGAAAGGGGCAAATTGTGTGTAAAATATTCTGAATATTTAAAAGAAAATAAAACGTGCCGCTTATAAAGCATTTAACAATGCAGGAAGCCTTTCTATAGTTTCATTTTTTGAGCGATAAAGATGCTAATTTATTTGTTTGTACATTACACCCAAATTACTTCCTGCTTTTTTAGAAACCGAATCTGTCTTCTTCAAAATTGCTATTTAACATTCCTGCACCTGTAATCGGAACTGCTCTTAACGTAAAGGCGAGTCTTTGAACGGTGACCTTTTCCCAAAATCCACTCATTTCTTTTATGTCTTCCGGTGTAGTTTATTAAAAATTGGTCATGATTGATGTTGCCTTTAATCATGTTGTTGACTGGAAATAATGCATCCAACAGCTGCTATCCTCACCTTCTTTTACAACTGATGAGAAAAAGAAAACAAAAAGTTCTTTTGCGTGTATGACGGTATTGCAAACAAAAAATAATTGAAACGCAAAATAAAAATTGTTTTTTAGAAATGATCACAGCATTTTACTTTTTGTTGGCAATTATTGTTTTTAAAAATAAAATGAGAAAATATTTTTGCTGACAAGATAAACAATAAAAATATGGATTTTTCACGTCTGTAAGTTAAAAATGCTTTCTTTAAAAATATTTAATCACTTACAGTCTGAAAATTTCTTCTTTTTTAAATATAGTTTTCTTTGTAGGTTTATTCTTTATGAACTACTTTTTATACTACATTCAAGTGTTTTTATTTTATAATACTCACCATCAATGTTCGTTTTTTTTTATAAAATGTTGGCTGCTTTTTTTTAAACAGAAATATTTACACGAAATCCTTTGAGACTTTGATGAACAGAAAATAAAATAAAAAGAATTTCCGTTTGAAGAAAAGATTCCCGTATTGAAAAAGAGAAAATACCTAAATAGAAAAGTGCGTAAACAGGATCCAAAAAACAATACAAAGAATAGAAAGCGAAAACTGATGAAACGGTATCCACAAAAAAATCATTTAGCAAAAATCATGTCTGTTCTGCATCGGCATGTGTAGACATTCTGAGAACACACGCACACATATATCTATCTATCTATCTATCTATCTATCTATCTATCTATCTATCTATCTATCTATCTCTCTCTCTCTCTCTCTCTATATATATATATATATATATATATATATATATATATATTTTAATCATTTCACCCCGAGCAAGGCAGAAACGCCACTGATGTGCAGGGGGTTACATAAATGTAGAAAGATTAATTAGAAAAGAGTGAGGAGCACAAGCTAGTTAGAAACGAACAATAGAGATCTGAGAAAGCAGGTGCAATGACAGATACATGGGCGGAGAGAAAGTGAAGATTATACAGGGGAGGGGAGAGAGCTAGAGTCCAGTGGTTAGTAGGTGAGTATTAACTTTGCTTTAAAATTTCTGGAGGTCGTAGCCGTCAGGAAAGCAAGAATACGGGAGTGAGTTCCACAGGCGGGAAGTGCGAGAGAGGAAGCTGCAGGAGTAGAATTGTCGTCTGCGTTTGGCTAACCTGACTGTGAATGGGTGGGACCCAGTTGCCAGTCTGGTTGCACGGGTAAACACCTGTTGAGGAGGCATCAGTGACTTAAGCTCATCCGAGCAGAAGCCATGAAAGTATTTATAGAAGAGACAGAGGGAGGCCACATTTCGATGATGGGAAAGTGGCTGCAGACGAGTCGCCAGATCAGACTCACATTACAGACTCTCCTTTGGAGCTTGTCAAGAACACTGAGGAGAACGGCAGGGGCACCTGACCATAAATGGCAGCAGTACTCCATGCACGGACGGATGGTTGACTTGTATATATGCAGGATGGATTCAGGTGGAAAAAACATCCTGGATCGACATAGTGACCCAATCTTCTTAGCAGTAGATTTTGCTATGGATTCAATATAGTGCTTCCATTTGAGGTCTGAGGACAGGGTAAGTCCGAGGAGGCGTAGTGTCTTACTCTCCGGGAGAATCATCTGGTCCATGCTTATGGGAGGCAGAAGAGGTTGCCTGTAATGGTTGACAGACAACAGCTTGGTCTTAGAGGAATTGAAGTTGACAAGCCACTTCTTGCCCCAGTTCACCACAGAGTGTAGATCCCGCTCAAGGTCAGCAGCGAGATTATGTCTGTCCACCACGACAGGTTTCTTACTGGAGCGGGAGTATATTGTAGTGTCATCTGCGTAGATGCCTACTTGGGACTTGATCTCATCTGGGAGGTCGTTGATGAAAATAAGGAAGAGCGTTGGGCCCAGGATAGAGCCTTGTGGGACACCAGCGTTCGTGCTGTAGGACGAAGAGGCACGCCCATTCAGAACGACCTTCATTTTGCGGTTATTTAAGAAAGATTGGATTAGGTCAAGCAGGCGACCGGTAATACCATAACCGCGTAGTTTGCATAGGAGGCCAGGGTGCCAAACCCTGTCGAAAGCCTTGGAGATGTCCAGAGCAACCGCGCGAGCCTCGTCACTCATCAAGGGCCTGTAGCATGTACTCCGTTACAGTTGTTAGCAGGTCGGCTGTGGACCTGTCAAATCGGAATCCATATTGCCTGTCGGAGAACAGTTTGTGGGCGGTGAGATGATGAACTATTTCAGCATTGATTATAGCCTCGAATACTTTCCCGAATATAGGTAGAAGACTGATAGGGCGATAGTTGGATGGGTCCGAGGGTTCACCACAGTTCTTAAAGACAGGAACGACTGAGGAGAATTTCCAGCATGCAGGAAAGCAGGAAGCAGAAAGGCAGTAGCTAAACAGTTTAGAGAGGACAGGGGAAAGTTCAGGGGCACACCTCTTAAGGACTATCATCGGGATTCCATCGTCTCCACACGCCTTATGGGGGTCGAGTTTTGAAATGACTCTGGATACTATTGTCGGGGTAATATATACGTCGTCCAGTTTGGCCTCAGTTCTAATAGGGAAGTCGGGTGGGTGCACTCCGGACGAGTCGAATGTGGAGTTGGATGAGAATCTGCGGGCAAAGCACTCAGCTTTGTCCGCAGATGACGTGAGAACATCAAACCCATGGAGTAAAGGAGGTATTGAGGATTTCCTATTGTTGAGCACTCGTTTACAAATCCTCCAATAGTCCTTGGAGCCGAACTTGCGGTCAGCTATGTGCTGTCGCATTCTCTCAGCAAACAACTGTTTGGCGTCATTTAGGGTTCTCTTGCACTCACTGCGAGCATAGACGGAAGTAATGGTTCCTGTGGGCAATGGCGGCTGAGCAGGCCGGAGAGAACCACGGAGAGGAATGAGGTTTTAAGCAATACTTCCTGGTGGGTGTGAAGGCATCAATGCCAGCTTTCACCCATGACGAGACCTCAGAGGCACAGTCATCAACTGATAGGTCAAACACTTTTCCCCAGGGGACGTCGCAGAGGAAATCGCGAAAGGCATCCCAGTCAGCTTTTTGGTAGAGGTAGGAGGTTCTATAAGTAGGGGGATCCTGGGGGGAGTGAGATTGGAAAGAAATACTGAGGGAGACTACAGCGTGGTCGGAGTTGCCGAGAGGGCAAAGCTGCGAGACTTGACAGGCGTCGGGCGCAGAAGTGAAACATATATCTAGCAGTGAGGAATGACCCGAGGGTGTGCTTGGGAAGCGAGTGGGGAAGTCCACCACTTGCGTAATTTATTTATTTAGTATAAATTATATTGTAGAACATGTACAATTTTTTTTAATATATATCCACTACAAATTGTAATATTCACAGCTCTACATTATATATCGAGCACTATTTTAAATTAATGTTTTGGACGTTGTAAACTTTTCTTCGTTCATTATTCACTCGGTATATATATATATATATATATATATAAACACATAAAAAGTGCATAAATTAGTAAGCCAAAATTACAGCTGATGCATCATTTATTGCGATACCAGAAACATATTTTGAAAACACAACACATAATCAAAATCAATATTTTGTTGCCTTACATTTGTAATTTTTGTAATTCACCATGATACAATCAAAATTTTACTTTAACATTTTGGGTAACAAATGAAGTAGAAATATTTAAGCTGAATAATCTAAAGATTATGACGGCAAAATGTTCATATCAATATACCGTTTAAAATGATGGAAACATATATTGATGCAACTATTAAGTATCTTACATTAAGACATAAGAACACACACACACACACACACACACACATATATATATATATTCTTTATAATAATAGAACATTATTATTGCAAAATATAAAATAATAATGCACTGAGCAAACGCGTGGCAAGGGCTTTCATAACTGATATTAAAGTTTAATAACTGGTAGTAAAGAGAATGAACTGAGAATAAACTGAGGTTCCTCGTTATTGTCTTTCTATGTGAGGATGACAGGATATATATATAATGGTCATTTTTAGTAGAGAGGATTATTTTACTAATTGGAGTGGAGTACGCGCGGAATAATTTGTTTGAAAGAAAGCTTATTTGCGGTTTTTCAGGGTTCCAAAATCATTTTGCAAGTGATATTTTTACACGGCTTGTTGCGCTGAGATATGCTGGTATTTGTTCACATCAGCTGAGTCACCTAAGTGAAGTATTCCGATGTTGGATAAACCTGAAACTGCTAAGGATCCTAGGGCAGCTTCACTGATAATGTGGCCATGGCCAGCTAACAAATGTATTTCTAAACTGCTACTGACCTATATTTAAATATAGATATACAGACATTCACACACGAACAGCTGGAAAATATATAGTTTTTATTCCACGTTCCACGCTGATGATCATTTTTGTAGAGCTTTTCAAATTTCAGTTCAAGTTGGTACGTCACTACACCATTTCTATAATTCATTCTCATTTCTAAACCACCAGTAGTTACTATTTCACTAATGATGAGGCTGATACATTATTCATGGATCATATAGGAGCAGTTTATTTAGCATCTTTTGGTCTGGTGTTATTAGTTAACTAGAAACGTGTACTATAATTAAGCACTGATTTGGATGACTGACTATATTTGTCATTTACTAAACCAGTTTTAGAAAAAGCCATGACAGTAAAGTGAAGAGAAAAACGAAATCAGTTAGCTGCTAAACATTGTAATATGTTAAGAGTCCTTGTATATTGATGATTCAGCAGGTCTCGAACACAGAGGTAAATCAACTTTACATTATGTGTTTTGTCTTACAATGAAAAAAGCGAAACGTAAACTTGGTTTGTGCTGATTGTTTATATATATATTGTCCCATCATCGTGCATTACATTAACAAGAATATATATATATATATATATATATATATATATATGTGTGTGTGTGTGTGTGTGTGTGTGTGTGTCTGTGTGTGCGCGCGCGCGCGCGTGTGTGTAAGTGATAATGCGTGCTTCTAAGATGAAGTATTGTTATAATTTACACTGACTGGATTTTTGTCCTCATATTTATTGTCATATTCATGACTTTTCGGCCATTGTACGATCCGGCATCCTTCAGATGATATACGGTAGTGTTTCAAATCAAACACTTTTATTTGTCAACAAGGATAGATAGTCCTTAGAAAGAAAATAGTCTGAATAATATATATGAAATTATTTGTTGGAACATTATTTTGGATCGGTACTCGTATTTAAGTAGATATTCTGATATAATCAAACAGTATATATATTTATTTTTACCGGCTTGATTATTTACGATAATTTTTTGTTACGAAAATATGTGTCATTCGGCCGGATTAGAACCTGTGACCCCTATCTACATAGAGGAAGTCACCAATTGATCTGGTGCATCTTAGAATTCTCGGCCACGAATGACCAACAGTGTAAAAGAAGTCAAATCAAGTCAATATAAGACTCTTGGTAGCCAGATCAATTGGTGGATTCCCGTATGTGGATAGGGGTTGCAGGTTCGAATCCTGCCGAATGATACACATTTTCGTAACAGAAATTTATCGTAATTAATCGGGCCTGTAGAAATAAATATATATACTGTTTGATTAAACAGAATATTTACTTAGATATGAGTATCAATCAAAAATAATGTTCAAACAAATAATTTCAAGTTGTTGTTTATAACCATTTGTTAATTTCCGTAATATATATATATATATATATATATATATATATATATATAATAGGTCGGTGCAAAAGCTTTGCTAGTTTGTAAAAGGGGCATTTTAAATCATTGTAATTTATTTTATGCATGTTGTTACTATTTAAACATATCACCATGATTAATTTATAACTTTTTCTTCCAGATTATTAAAGCATAATTCATATTTTTCTGAAATATTCTCACCCATGTTCTTTCTATCTAAAGAACACATGAGGCATGCTCTACTCTGAGTTTCACAGAAGTTCCAATGCAAATGCAACGTGTTTCTTGTTGCAAATGTTTGCTTTCATGACACCTTTAGATACCATTTTTGGGTAGGTTTGTCACAGATGATGAGAAGTGGATTCTCTACCATAACGTTAAACGTCGGCGGTCGTGGATATATAAAGGACACAGACAAGTTCCGCAACCGAGAGCAGGATTCCATCCGTAAAAGGTCATGTTTAGCAGATGGGATCAATTCAAAGAGAGCAAAGTTCGTTATTGTTATGAATAAAGTTTTTCAAAAACACACAGTTTTTCATTTTCAAAATGAAATTTTAAAATTAAAAAAAAACTTTTGCACCGACCTGATATATATATATATATATATATATGCATCGGAACCCGACAAGATAAATACAATAAGTAAAGAAGAAGTATAACAAGTGTCTTTACTTAAATATGTTTTCAATTTTAACTGTTGATCTTTACTTATTCTATTCATATATATATATATATATATATATATATATATATATATATATATATGCAAATTTGGTTGAAGACCAGTTGAAGTTTGAGATTTTTTTCGTGAGAGAGGAAGCGTTACTCTGCATTACAATCGAAGTTTTGATGTTTTCAGACGGCCTTTCCTAGCCATTAATATGATATTTAAATTAGAAAGTTTTTGTCTATAGATATACATCCTATTTCATTGATGGTTTTCGAGTGTAAAGTTTTCATGTACTAATTTGTAATATTTTGTTTTGTGAAATATATTTAGTACATTTGTTCATACATTGAGTCGCATTTTACTGTAGTTGGGTTGTTGTTTTTTTTCATTTTCTAGTAATTGTGGTCGGTTTTACAGTTTATATAACATAATAATTTTTTTATAATTTTTACTATGGATAAGTTTTTCTATGATTGCTTGTATTTTATTTTATTTTTTATTTTTTTGTTAGTGTTATGCAATTATCGGATAATCTGAGAGTTAAGCGGTGCGATAATGTAATTATTGTATAACCAAATGTACTGTTTTAATTTTAAGTATCTGGTCGGGCGCTCCGGCTATTAATCTCAGAATTCTCGACAGGCTCCAAAGGAGAATGTGTAGTCTAGTTTAGTTTAGTTGTTTGTTTTACCAGCATATGTACCCTTTTGGGTTATTTAATGCTGAAGAATTTGTTTGGTTTTTGTTTACTGCTTGTTGATCTTTTGTGAGTATTGCTGTCGAGATATAAGTAGAGATGTTGTAATTTGATGTGTGATGGTTATATGCTATCTTCTTTTGCAACTATATTTTGTTATATAATTTTGTTGCTTTTAGAAATTCTAAAAAGTCGTTTGGGTTAGCTTTGTTGAAGATGTCTTTTAGATTGTTTTTTTGGTAGCATCTTAATCGCACTTGTTCAAGACCTATGAAGCTTGTTAGTATATGTTTCACGGTGTATAACTCCTAACATAGAATGCAAATTTGGTGCCTCCTCACCTTTTAGTAGGTGTGAATGGGTGACAGCGGTGTGGCCTATTTGAAGTCTAGTCATTACTACTACTTCTCTTCTTGACATTTTTCCTACTGGAAATTTTAATTTCTATCCATTTATTTGTGGATGGGTTTGATTTTGTAGAGTTTGTTATTTTTGCAGGAGTTCCACAACTCTTGCCATTTGGTCGTAATAAAATTGTTGATTAGAGATTTGTAATAACGTGATCGTTTCCGACACGGCAGCTCGACTCCAGTCACTTTCTCACCGGTGGGATGTTTCTTCCCTCTGTCTATTCTACAAATATTTTCATGGCTTCTGCTCTGATGAGTTTAGCTCATTGATGCCCCCTTCACAAGAATTCACTCGAGCAACCAGACTAGCAACAAGGTCCCATCATCTTACAGTTAAATCAACTAAATTCAGTCGCCACTTCAACTCCGTCAGCTTCCTTTCTCGCACTTCCCGCCTGTGGAATTCCATTCCGTAAGTTTCTTCCCTGACGGCTACAATCTCCAAGAATTTAAATGCAGTTCCCATCTCTTGTCCACTTGATTCCAGTCTTTATCTTGTCCTTTCCCAATCACCTCATGTATCTTGTTCTTTTCCTTTCTTACTCTACCCTCGCAACTGTCTTCACACTGGTATTCCCATTCTTCTCTTGCCCTTTCTCCGATATTCCCTGTATTTGGTTCGATTTTCTCTTTGCTCTCCGCCTGCTTAAACCTTCATTCTTCTCTTATATAGCCCTATGTACACCAGTGGCAGTTACGCCTTACTTGGGGTGAAACGATTAGAAAAAAAGTAAAAATATTAAAGTTTGACGGCTGCGACAATAAAAGAAATATTTTAACGAAAACGCTATACAAAATCTTACCAAACATCTAAAAAATTCATCAAAATAAATTCATCATTATTAATAAGAATATACTATCTTTAAAAAATGAGAAAATCATTAGTTAATACAATGGTTATATACACTAAAAATGAACTTCTACAACCAAAGATTTTACCAATTCATCCACCTATCGAGAGCGAAAATCTACATGCTATTTCAATCAAATTCTTCGACACAAACTTATCAGTAGATAATACATTATTTGATGATGATATATATAATTCGAAAACGCTCGCAACACATTAAATTCTTTATGCTCAAAATTTGTGTGAAAGAAATAGAAAACAGATGTTAACATATTTAAACAAATTCCGTTGTTTTTTTTATTGAACATCCATAAGTGAAGAAGAACTTCCAAAATACACAATATATATATATATATATATATATATATATATATATATATATGAGATAATGTTTTGCGCAATCAGTAGTATTTCATCTATCAAAATTTAGTAGTGTGAATATTGACCTGAATATACAGGGTGTGATGGATAAATTATCACCATTTTATATTTTCAATTTCACCCATGTGCGTTATTTATTTTTAAAAATTTTTTCGACTGCACTGTATAGTATAATAGGGTCAGTCGGGCACCGTCTGTAAGAAAAAAGAGAACCATGACGCAATTAACCCTGCGAAAAATTGGGAGATGCCATGGTGCACTGTTTGGCATTCACGCCGGAAGTTTCTATACGAAGATTTCAGAATGTTTTGTTCCAGTCTGAGTACGGTGCAGAGGACTCAGAAATAGTTGGACGAGTCTAATAGTTTTTACGAAGGTACGGTGGGTCGGACAGCTCACTCTGATCATTCTTCTAAGAAAAGTACTCCCGAATTCGTTGGTAAGAGCCTCAGATTCAAAACAGGGCTGTACATCATATACCTTGAGGAATTAGTGCTGTCCTGACCCAAGATAGCGGCTGCTGGAAGACCTTATGTCTAGGAACAGGATTTTGCTCTATGGCTCACAAGTAGGAGAACCCAATCATAACAGTCGGACAATTTCTGTAATCAGATCATCACTTACATCTGGTCATGTAAATCTCTAGAATGCAACCTCGATTGATCGAGAGAATAACAAAATTCTTTGTAATGCCAAATATCAACTGAAAGCAAGGCTTATGGTAGCATTCACCAACTTGAACATGGAAACCGCCCAGAAAAGTTGCAGGAGATTTTGAAGTCGTCTAGAGAACGTGATGGAAGGCAATGGCGATTTTATTTAATTAATTTTCTCTTTCGTATTTCAACAGATTTTTTGTGTAATTTTTGTAAATATGTCAGTATTATTTTTATTTTTGCCTGATTTAGACGACAATTTGTCCATCGCATAATGTAATGTTCTCATTCATTTGAATATATGATAGTAAGTACTAATTCATGTGTTTATCAAAAACATTTTCGCGTTGTTCTTTATACAAACACAAACACAAATATACGCAAAGTGCGCGCACGCACACACCAACACATATGTGTTATTTAGAAAGTAGAAATCATGTCAATACAGCATTCTGTTTTCTTCGATGTTATTATTATTATTATTATTATTATTATTATTATTATTATTATTGTCATCTTAACCGTATTTACACAAGTTGGATATAATCGATGTGTCTTTCTCACTGCAGACAGAGAATTTTTTTCCGTTTCCATTTCTCTTTATCTGGCTGAGATTATTTTTCTTTTTTTCAACTTGCCTTTCCGTCTTTACCTACAAACCATAGAGAGAGTAAACATGTTTGGCAAAGTGGGTTTCTCAATATCTTCGAGACAGTGTCACTAGTACTCTAGCTATGAAAATGGTGATACAATAGAAAAAGAATGTAACGGGAACTACTACAACAGCTCCTAGCTATAATAGTAAAAACAACACGAGTATGTTAAATGAAGCTACAGAAGTTATGACAAACAATATTATTGTTATTATTCCAACTAATATTGTTGTTTCTTTTAATTCATTTTACACGGTAAAATTTCTTATTTTATGCCAAGAAAAATATTTCAAAATAAAAAGTACATTATGAAAATGGTAAAAATAGTCCTACTACATACATCCCTATACAAAATAAATACGATTGCATATAGCGACAGTATGACAAGAAAATTCGAGCAAAACTTGCAAATTTTTCTCATTAATACATCCGTGCTTTTGCTATTATTATTTTATTTCTTTTAATTTCTAGTATACACTCATTTTTTTCTGGGTCCCAATCAGGGAACTAATGTCAGAAATGGCATCATGGCATTTTCTACTCAACATTTTCTGAGGAAATAAAAGATAAACCTAAGATCATACAAATTTTACAAAGATAAAGCTCTTTGTAATGGTTGGGCTGTACTTGTGAGTACAACATTTTTGTATTTCTTTAGGGCTTTGGCTACCTGGAAAATTTCAATGAGTCTATTGGAACCTTCTCTAATCAACCCAAGAGCTCCAATTATAACTGGAATTATCCTCATATATCACATTTTTTATTTCGATTACAAGGTCTTTGTATTTTGATAATATCATCATCATCATCATCACCATCATAAAAATTTCACTTATTATTAATACAAATAATAACTAGGGGTTTACATTAGAGATTAAGAGACAACTATTGTTTTCAATACTTCAGTATTCTACAGTATTGTAAGTTTTTTTTAATTTAATACCGTTATCTGTACTGTTTCAATTCATCCTTATTTCCAATTTCTATTGTTTTTCCTAGGCGCGTAGAGTCTGCTCTCAGAATTCCAATTACAACGAATCAATTGTCATATTCATATTACTCATCTGTTGAAAGATTGAGAAACTCATATTTTCATTTTCTTTCATCTCTGTAGTCAACTAGGATATTGCATAGCATGTTCTTTAGTTGTTTATTAATGCCAGATTGAGTTTTTTTTCGTTGAATTCAGATTCAAGTAGTGGATATTTATTTATGTAGCACATATACTGGTTTCTGTATATATCATCATTCGTGTTAAAATGCAGTCACTTGCACAGTTCTCAAATTAGTTTCTCAATCCAGTCATTACTATTTTTTTCTGTACCAATTTAATACATTCGTTGATTATATGCTTCACTGTCACATCTGTATTTTTCGTTATTTTTATTTTTTTCAATTGGAGTGGATAGACTAAACTATCGCCCGGTTCACACTCCACCCACGTCTATTGAATAGGTGAAGATGCTCATCCCTTGTTTCCTGGTTATGATGTGGTTTCCGGCTTTCTCTTTTCCAATATTTTTACTCTTACGTAGGCCCCTGCGCATCAGTGGCGTTATCGCCTTGCTTGGGTGATATGATTAAAAAAAATACTATGCTTAGGTTTTCCCATATTTATTCAAGATAAAACTTTATTGAGTTGATTTTCTTGTATTGTTTAAAGGAGCATTCCATTTTTTAGGTTTCTCGTATGCTACGTTGATTTATATGCCATTATTTCGATCTATTTTTAAAGTATCACATAATTGTTTTTCGTGCTATTTGTACTGTCTTTGCTGGCCTTTTCGGTATATATTAACACTATTAATACTGCAGTTTTTTTTTTCGTGTAAGTAACCTCAGCCTCAATGTTGGGTATATCTTTTCTTCTTCATTTAACATCGTTACCAGGCTTCTGATATCCCTCGTTTTCCCAATTGAATAAACGATCAAAATATATCTCAGGAATAACTTACCTGTTAATTATTCCTTTAATTCCCCTTTAGACTAATATTCACTCAGATATTCTTTGCTGACATTCAATTTCGTGCCTTTTCACATGATGGTCGCTACCTACAGAATTCTTTCGAATTTGAAGCCATGGTTTTGTTAAGCGTCCAGGTTGTATACTTCGGTTCTCTAACTTTTTTCTATTTTTTTTTTTTGCCTCTTCATTATGGCCACTGGATTATTTCACAGTGCTAAATCCTATTTCTAGATGTTGATTGGGGGTTCTAAGCATTTTTACAATAGTATTTAGTTATTTTTTCATGGCATGCTTTCTTATGTCATCTGTGCACATAAAGTGGTTTACTTATTTCCACAAAATATTATTATTATTAGTTGAATCTTCAGATATAGGGAATTAGTTCTAGGAAAAGGAAAAATGAACATCCTTGAAAGATAACTTTTCCTTTTGACCTCTGGTCTCCTCTGTTTAGTTTCATAAATTTTCATTTCGTTTTGAAGTTTATAACTTTCATTGAAAATCATTACAAGTTCAGAAATATTTTTTAAACAATGATGTTGCCTCTGAACAAGGCTCCAGATTCACTCGAAGTAGAGGTTACAGAGTAAGAGGTACAGTTTAAGAAGTTATGTGGGGGAAACTAATGTTGACCCTACACGTGATGATTAGAACTGATAGAACCAAGTAATGTAGTTCGTCTGAACACTTTCCATGAAAATAGCAACATAAACGTAAAAGGATTGCAATTTTTCGTCTGTTGAAAAGTGGTTGTGGGTAAAAAATAGAAAATAGATCGAAAACCACAAAGACTTGGAGGTGCTTTTGGACATGATCGACATTATCGAAACTGGAAAGTGAAAACTGGGATGCGCCTGTCTGTATGTGAGAGCAGAGCTTTATTTTTTGCCTGATTTGGCTCTTATAAATCTAGAGAATAGTAGGAGTTAGGTACTTACTTAAGCTGTACAGAAACCAACAATTATCCTAGTATTTTTATCAACAGAATATATGTAGGAATTTCACTTAAGGTCCGAGTTGAGTTTAAATCCCCATACGTGCTCAAGGCACTGAGCCTCATTAAGAAAGAGCACCGGTCATCGTTATAGGTGAAAACTAAGGGTCTGCTCGATGATAACGGAATATCACTAGTTTGGTTTTCAAGCCATTGAATGGGGCCAGCCTGCTTTTCCCGACTTAACTGTTAAAACTAGATCCAAGGAGAAACCATCTTACAAAATCTGTTCATCTAGAGTTTTGGGGATGCGCTTACATACTGCTATATTATCAGTACATATATATGTCCACAATTATGTGAACTATACGCTTAGGCAAATAATTATGCAAAGTAGAAAAAGTGTTGGGCAGAGGAGTAAACGTTGGGGGACGCTTCCGCTGATTCTTAGGACCTCTTCGATTGATTCCATAGCTAGAGAGTTTGTGTAGTAATTTTCTTTGCCAGACCTTGTCAACGGCCTTTAAAATATCTAATGTGATTGTACTTGAGATTTATTTACTGTCTACTGATTCTGATGTGAATTATACAAGAATATGGGCTCGTGTTGTAAGAATACTTTGTAACCTCTCCATGCCACAGTTATTAGTAATTTCTCTTCATTTTGGCTCCTCTCAGTAAGCATTAATCAATGATTTTCTTAAGCATACTTTCTATTCGTTTAAGAAAACAGTCTGAGTAATAACTTTTCTAGATTATTTGTGCTTGTTGAAATTTTCTACTCATTGTGAAGTGTAACGTAGTTTTTTTGTTGCTTTTTTTCATGGTAATTTTGTAGTCGGGAGTCGATGATTTCTTTCAGGTACTTCTATTTTTCGTATAGTCTTTAATCATTAGAAAGGTTCCAAAAATCAGTATTTCTTAATTCAAGACCGTTTATTTCCTTAAGATTCTTATTTGTAATTTTATTAAAGTAATTTGTTTTCCTGTTGCTGCTTCGTACAATCGAAGGGTTTTCATTTTTTCCTAAGTGATTTTGTATAATTTCTTAATTTTGTGTTTTAACCTTTTCTTCTAACTAGATTTTTCAGTTTTTTCTATTTTAATTTCATTCGTGAACGAAAAGAAATTTCAATAAGTAGAGTGACCCAAGAATACCCGAGGTAGTTCAATTCAGTAATGTTGTTGCTGAGACATATTGGAAGAATTTACTCTGCTTTTCTTTTGTTCCTAATATAACTTCCTTTTGGTAAAAGCCCATTAACAACAAAATCACCCAACTGTTTTTAGATGGTTTTCTCACATTAATACCATTTTTTGTTAGATTCGTTTAAATATGATAGACGGAAGGGGTTGTGTGATCTCATGTATTTCTTAACTTTTCATTTCTTGCTATGTTTTATGTAATAGAGACATCTTATTTACCTAATTAATGCATATTTTCATGAGTTTAAGATCAACCACTACATACTCTTCAGTACTTCTTTCATTTGATCATTAAATCTCGATTGTCGCAGAGATGTTTGCAATTTTGTCGAATATACCGATCATTCAATCACTAAAGCCTCATTTGTTGAATTGCTTTTAAAATCCCAATAACGACATGATTTGATTTTCTCTTTGTCTTATTTCTTTTTTCCAGACCTCAGTAACAGAAAAAGTATAACCCTGAGGACTTCGAGTAGAACAGTTTCCTTAAATGACCAGCTTACGTACTCTTAAGTCTATTAAGAGAGTATATGTCAATTTTGAGGTCCAGATCTGTGGCTTAAAACTCACGGTTTTGAAGTATAATTTGGTTTATCATTATCATGAGATTCGTACGATGGATACAGCAGAACCAGTTGTACTTCTAACACAGGATTTTTTTTACTGAGATTAACCTCGGTGAAAAAAAAATATGCACAAATAAAGTTTTAATGTAAAGTTTATCCATTCTTTTTCTTATCTTAACACTCTTCCACGCTTGGTATTTTGCAAGTATTTTCTTTTACTGTTTTTTTCTCTCACACGATAGTTGGTTTACAAAGTTTTTTGTTTGTTTTCATTACCCTCATTAGTCAGTGCATATATTTACTTTTTAGTTACTCTAGTCGTTGAAGAATATTGTGTTTTTTTTTACTAATAACGAAAGCTTATAACAATAATAAAAACGCTGATGATTACCAGTAAAATAATAAATAATATTACATTTAAGAAAAATATTCCAATGTTTTATATTATACTTCTTGAAGAAAGTAAAATAAATAATGTTTGTCGAGGTAATTATCTTATATCCCTACTTAATAAGCTAAGAATGTCAATAATAAAATTGCAACGTATCCTTGATACACTAGTGTACAAAGGAAACGAACTATAATATTAATTTGCAAAACATTTTCAAGAAACAATAACCAATTGATACATGTTTAAAAACTTAACATGCAATAGTCTTTGGAAGTGTAAAAAAATGAAATCCTTAAGTAAATATATATGTAAAAATCCGGAAAAAATAATTAAGTACATTAAAGTAACGGTTTGTGATAGAAATAAAAGTGTTCAAACTACAGCAATGTTGAAATTGACGCGTATTCAAAATGTGCGCTAGAAGTTTGAGAAGGTTATTTTCTTTTCCTAGTCAAAAATGGCTAGCATATATTTTTTGGTATGAAGTTAAGTAAGAACAAGCAAAGAAAAAAAAAGATATTTTCAAAACTAAATAAAATCTCCAGTTCTTTCAAAAGAGTTTCAATTCAGATAATAATGAAACAATAATGAAACTGGTAAAAAATAATGTAATTTTTTTACTTTTCAAAATTACAAGTTTAGTATTAGTGACTATTAATTGCTACCTGTTTCCACTTTTATGTTTCCAGTGTTTCCATTTAACATTTGAAAAATTGGCGTACAGCAACTTAAACATCAACATCGGGTGAGAAACCTGGACCTCTCATTGCCGTCTTTCAATTTTAGAAAAGAAATCTGATGTCTTCTCTGTGCGGAACTGCAATAACTCTTAATTTCATGCTTCTTACTGTGTGAACAATTGTTGACGGTAATACAGCTTGCCATGTCTTTATAAAAGAAGGTTCTTTTCAGGTACTATTTTGAGTGCTCATATGATTTTATACATTAGTGAAATTCAGCTACACACAAAACACTGCGAAATGCGAAACTGCTATTACTGATCACGGCTATGTACATAATTTAGATGTCGGAATTAGGAGTAATAGACGCGATAACTCTATACCAATACACTAAACTAATACTCAGTACGTTTGTACATAACTTTATATAATACCGAATATAATATTGTTAATATATTTAGCATCACTAGGAGCAATGCTGCAGGGTAAGGTTGCTTTTCACATCAGTATACAAAACAGTACTTTTTTAATATGTCTATATTTCTGAAATGACGGATTGTAATTTTTACACTATTATACTCATCTTTGTTGCCATATTCAAGGACACACGGCCCATTGGAAAATGACGTTGGTAATCCAGTGACTTGATTTAAAGAGTTCCGAGTTTAATAACTGGCTACAGTAGAGAGGAACAAAAACTTGGAGAGTTGAGTCAAAAAGTAATAACTGATAAAGAGATATCCGGAAGAGCATGGCACATAGAACTAGAATAATCTACTCCGTAGAGCAAAATAAAGGGTCCGGTTCAAAATTCTAATCACCTGAAGAAGGTCAGAGAGTACAATGACCGAAATGTTGTGGATATAGCAACGAACATGCGAATAAGTCCGAATACTGTAAAATATATTTTTAAAATTTACAAATAGTATTCTGAAGTTTTATACAAAGTCTCCACTTCAAATACGCATTATACAAAATAAACTGATGTACTAACAGATGGTCAGTGGTACATTTGATTGTTTCACATTCTTCCATTTCTTGGAAATAACTGAATGGTGAAGTACATATGACGTAATAAAAAAGAGCCAGTGTGGTAGACTGGAGCAAGAAATGACTTGTAAATTTTAATGTTTCTAAAATGAAGCTGCTCTTCTTTAACCACCATAAACAAACTTCCCTACCTTCTATCAATAGAATGACTTCCCTGATAGCTAAAATCTCTAAGAGATTTTGGCTCTCAGGGAAGTAAGTAAACGAAAAGGAGTTTCACAGGCGGGAAGTGCGAGAAAAGATACTGTGAGTAGAAGTAGAGGTTACATTTTTCTGCTTTGAATTTTTTTAGATCATTTATACCATAGCCCTGTAAATTGTGCAGCAGACCAGATGCCAAACCCTGTTAAACACTTTGAAAATATCCAAGGCAACAACTTGATCTTCGCCGTTCTTATTGAGAGCCTGGTGTATGTTTTCGGTGATGGTTGTTAGCATATCAACGGTAGACCTGAAGCGGAAACCATAATTTTTGTCAAAGCATATGTTGTGAGATCTGATATGCTGAACCACTTCAGCATTGATAATACTCTCAATCACTTTGCCAAAAATATGTAAGGATCTGATAATTAGATGGGTCTGAGAGTTCTCCAGAAATTTTAAAGACAGGAACTAGAGGAGGACTACTAACAAAGAGGGAAAAAAAGCAGAGAAGCAATAGTTGTAGAGTTTGGAGAGGACGGGGAAGAGTTCATGGACACATTTCCTTAGGAGGACAACTGGGATTCCGTCAAATGCGCTTGTTTTAAGGGGGTCTAGTTTAGGAATTATATTAGAAACCAGAAAGGGGGTTATATATACTTATCTGAGCCTCAGTTATAGGTAGTAAGTCAGGTGTGGGTAATCTAGACGAGTCGGATGTGGGGTAGGCTGGAAATTTGCGAACAAAGCACACGACCTTGTCCGCAGTGGCTGTGAGGACCTCAAATTTATGGAATAAATGACGGCTTGCTGTTGTTTAACACACATTTGCAGAGTCGCCAGTAGTCTCTGGAACAAAACTTCTGGGTTGCTATACGCTGTTTCGTTCTATCAGCAAACAGCAGCTTAGCATCATTTAGGATCCTTTTGCACTCATTAGGAGCAGAGACAAAAATGGCCTTATAGTCAGATGGATCACTCTGTAAAAGCTGGACGAAGAGATTTTTGTGGGCAATGGCGATCAAGCAAACAGCAAAGAGAAGTAAGGGATGGATGAGGTTTAAGTTTGAACTTCCTGGCTGGGATCAAACCATCGATGCCAGCTTTCACCCAGGAGGAAATCTCAGAGGCGCTGTTTTTAACGGGAAACTTTAGACTTTGTTCCAAGGGACGTTACAAAGGAAATCGCGGAACGTCTCCCACATTCTGCTGGTATGATGTTCCTGGGAGAAAGGGGAGTAGAGATAGATATTAACGAAAACCATAGCATGATCAGAGTTTCCAAGAGAGCAGAGCTGCATGTCATGGCATGAGTCAGGGATAGAAGTGAAGCAGGGAAGCGTGTGCTTCAGATATTATCACTAATGCTGTTTAACAAGGAACAGTCAGGAGAGGAAAATGCCTCCAAAACAAAGTTAACAAAAAAATCAAAAAACAAACAAAACAAAACAAAACAAAGTTGCCCTTCTTTAACCACTATAGACAAACTTTCGTCCTTTCCATCAGAATGGATGACGCTAGTCTCCCATAAAGCAACACACTCCACCCTCTCTGTTTCAGACAATTAACCAACCTCAAGTGAAACGACTATGTCCAATCAATAGCTACATCTACTGATAAGATTATAGGGTCACTCGCCTTTGTCGTTAGAATCCATCCGTGGCACTCACTTCTGTATACTTGCTTCCCTGATAGGTATAATCTCCCAAAAAATTAAATGCAATGTCAATTTCCAATTTTTATCTCCTTGATTACCATCCTTCTTTTCTATCTTGCTGTGAGTGAAACGATTATAATAAAAAAATTGGTAGATGATTCTCAGCTTTGCTGAATATAAATGTTTAAATAAAGGGAATAATTAAGCGAGTTTAAATCTACTTCGCTGACGACACCTGCTAACTAATCCGTTACTTTGTTTAAGAAGTAAATACTAATATAAATATTTAAAAATTCTAAAATTTCTACTAAGCACAAATCACATTTATCACCTAGACTATTGGGAGCACGTGCCGAGCCTACAAACTTCCCATTTATCTTTGGGATTAGGCCTTCTTCCCTCGAGTCCCAGTATTTTCGGGCGATGGCTGTCTGAAATTTTAATTTAGAGTTGGTAATAGAGTGCCTATGCGCCTAAAATCTTTATTTCCAAACCACCTATAAAATTCTGATGTACATTTTATACTTTTCTCGTACTCTTTAGGAGAGATGGTAGCTTAGTAGATCACATTGTTGATCTACATTTACCTTCCCCCGGAATAGTTTTCCTTGGATCTGTGATTATAGGAGGGTTTAGTATTAGTTACTAGATATCTATTAGATATACCAGGTTTGGTATTAGTTTCACTAGAATTCCTTTAAACTTGGTTATTATAGAAGCTAATAATTTTGTACATATCACTAGTGCAGGAATAGCTAATCTTCATCGTTTTTCTATTAAATATTTTACTTATCGTTGTGAAAAAGCTTACTTATTAATTTAAGAAAAAAAGCTTTCCAAGGCTAACATTTGATAGTCTACAGAACGAGAGGTTGAACCATATAATCTTCCTTTTCCTATGTTTACTCTTAACCTTCTGCGATTTAGATTTGCTCTTCTTTAACCACTATAGACAAACTTTCCTACTTTCCATCAGAATGGATGACGTTAGTCTCCCATAAAGCAACACACTCCACCCTCTCTGGAGTTAAGTAGGTTAATTTATATTTATAGCCGCTATTCTGGAGAGTTTTTTATATACCTTCCAGAGGCTGAGGCGGAGGGTAAGTTGGAACTTAGCGGTTATATTTTTTTATTATACTTTTCTAGATTAACTGTAATTCACTTTTGGTTGGATTTATTAACTTAGATTGTGTATTATTCTCAAAGTTGGGTTTATGATCTTTAAATAAAAGATAAGCGTTTTTTATTTTCTCTTCTCTATTGATAATGTTTAGCTGACTAGCTATAGCTTGCTTGCTATATGTGCTATATTTAGCTTGCTTTATATATATATATATATATATATATATATATATATATATATATATACGCTCTCACACCTTGATTGAGCACTCTGGATGAATAGTAGACTTTGAAAAACAGTAGCTGCTCTAGCATATACGCATCGTTCCTTCAGCAATGAATTAGAACACTCTCAGCTATTGGGCGTGGATAATGATAATATACACGCAAAAAAGTTTGCCCCTTTTACCGAGCGCCCATAGCTCAGAGTTAGAATCGCCTACTGACGCCAGTTCGGTCGGGTTTCAATCCTGGGTAAAAAGCAATTGGCTTTCTAACCGTACTGATGAGCTGTGATACAGTGAAACAAATCTGTCTGCGGATATATTGGAGTAGATAGACTAAACTATCGCCCGGTTTGACACTCCACCCACGTCTATTGAACAGGTGTAGAGGCTCATCCCTTGTTTCCTTGTTTAGGATGTGGTTTCCGGCTTTCTCTTTTCCAATCGTTTCACTCTTACGTAGCCCCCTGCACATCAGTGGCGTTACCACCTTGCTCGGGGTGATATGATTAATATATATATATATATATATATATATATATATATATATATATATATACTAACATTACAAAGTGGATATAATAAGATTGATTTTGTTTACGTAATTCACTGTATATTAAATGACAGTCTTGCAAAGTAATAACTCTAAAAATTATGCAAGTACAGTTTTTCAAATGACATTGGTATGAACCAACTGGTGCTGGCATAATTTTCAGCGGACATTCTTACATATATTAAAACACGTTTGATTAAAAAGAACCAATAATATCTCTCTTGGTAATGTTTTACTATTTTTCCAATTTTCAAATGTGTTACTTATTATTCTTGAAGTTGTGAATAAACTGTCCAAAGTTCATCTTTTTTGTTACTTTCTTCAAGTAATTTTGACTAGGTCAATCTTTATCAAGAATTAATATGTTGTCTGTGTGGTGTTAGAATTCCTTGCCTTATTCTCCATGATGTCACTGTAGACTAGTTTAAACCTTCAGCTTTCCAAAGGCTTCCAGAACGCATACAAATAATTTCTAGCTACGATGCAAACAGCACATTACTTATCGAAAGTGATTGCAATTGTCAAAATTACTTGAACAAAACAATAAAAAATAAAACCTTGGAGAGTTGTTTTTTATAACTTCGAGCACCATACGTAATACCTTTATCGAAAATTAAAAAAAAATCAATAAGAAGTTAAGCAGACGAACCTTGTCGATTCGTTCTAACCAAACATGTTTGGATGGATACTTGCGCTTTATATACCTTATTTATTCTCTCACACACACAATCTCGCTCTCTCTCTCTCTTTCTCTCTCTCACACACACACACATACAAACGCACACACACACACACACACACTCTCTTTATCTCTCTCTATTTTATACACACACTCACAGACACACACACACAGTTCTCTCAAGGACACACACACGCACACACTCTCTCTCTCTCTCACTCTCTCTAACACACACACTCTCACAAGCATAATTTCACACACAAACTCTCACTTTCACACGCACAAAAATTAGCTAAAAACAAATATAAATGTTGCCTTTTTAATACAATTGGTCAAGCAACATGACTTAGCCGAATTTAGTAGAAGGTGGAATAATATTTTCAGCTAGTTTTGTGGGCAATAAAATTATAGGTCCCTTCAAAATTGATACTAACGTCAAGACAAAGGCAGAGAATTATTAGAAGATTTTGGAAAATAAATACTTTGAGTAGTAAAGCCCCCCCCCCCCAAAAAAAAAATTGGACCTAAAAATTAAAATCACACAATGATCCTTTGGATTCTGAAAATCAGACTTTTGCTCAACTTGACAAATAAATGTTACAAACATATAATAAAATACCCTTTGTCTCAAAACCTATAAGAGAAACATATTGTCTATCATTAAGAGATCTATTTGTGCAGGGAAAGCAATATTAAAACAAATATACGAAGGAAGAAATATAAAAGCTTGCTGAAAATATCGCAACGACAGAACAGAAGCCAATATAACAGAATTAATGCATATGAAAGATGAATATCATATACATTCTTCTTCTTCTACTTCTGTGTGTCCTGTCCCTTCAGGACGTAGGCGATCATGGCTTTCCACGTTTCCCTATCCCTTAGCGCGCCTTTTCTTGTTACACCATGCAACCCATGTTTCGTCATCCACCTGATTAGGTCCTTCAAATATGTTATCCGTTGCTTTGCCCTGTCTCTTCTTCCCTCTATCATGTTAGTATCATGTTCTCCAAGATTTCCTTCCTCGTTGCATGTCCCAGGAACTTCAGCTGTCTCTTCCTGATGCTCAATATTAATTTCCTTTTTGTTTCCATCATTTCTAAGACCTCTTCATTGCTCATATGCTCGATCCATGAAATTCGCAGCATCCTTCTGTAGAACCACATTTCAGTTGCTTCAAGTTTTTTCTTTATCTTTGATGATATTGTCCAGCATTCACTGCCATATTGAAGAACGGACAGCGCGTAGCAATCCAGTTCTTTCTTCCTTGTTTCTAGAGAAATTGTCCTGTTTCTTAATACCTTACTCAACTTCTGGAATGCTTCCTTCGCCATGCCAATTCGCTTTCGGATCTCTGTGTTGCACTTTCCGTCTTCTGTTATAACACTTCCCCGGTATTTAAATTTTTGTACCTGCTTGATGCTAGTATTCCCGACCTGTATTTGGCATATTGGTCTGCCCTTTTTACTGCTGACCATGCATTCGGTTTTCTTGCTGTATATTTCTAGTCCTTTCTTGTTACTTTCTTCAGCTACCTTCTGTAGGAAGTCTTGTAGTTTCCTTTCTGTGTCTTCTATCAGCATTGTATCATCTGTGTACCGTAGGTTATTTAAATTGTGGCCTCCGATGACAAATCCAGGCATAACTTCTAGGGTCCTCAAAATGTTCTCTCTGTATAAGTTGAACAGATCCGGTGAAAAGACACATCCTTGTCTTACGCCCCTTTTTATCTTTGTATATCTGCTGAATTAATTACCTGTCTGTATGCAAGCGGTTTGCTGCCAGTAAAGATTCTTGATTGCTCTCAAGTCTTTCCCAAATATGTCAAGGCTGCCAAGCATCGCCATCAATTATTTGTGGCGTATTTTGTCAAACGCCTTCACATAATCAATAAAGCACAGGTATAAGTCCTTCTTCTTTTGTATTGCCCTTTCAGAAGGCATCCTAACCATAAATATGGCATTCTTTATTCCCGTGTCTTTAACAAAACCACACTGTTCTTGTCCTATCACTGGCCTGATTCTGCTTCTCGCTCTATTCATCAGTTTTGTTATATGGCTCATTGAGCTGATGGTTCTGTGGAGTTTGCACTCGTTTGCTCCTGGCTTCTGAGGTAGTGCTATGAAAGACTTGCTGAGGTCATCCGGCATTACCCCACTATTATAAATTTTGTTTATTATCTCTGTAATTTTCTCTATAGCAAATTCTTCCAGGGCTATCAGCAGCTCTATGACTATACCGTCTGATCCAGCTACTTCGTTTCTATTCAGTTTGGCTACTGCACATTCCACTTCAGACTTTAATATTTCCGGTCCGTCCTCATATTTGCGTATTATTGGTTGCTCTCTCTTGTCGTGTAAAAGATCTTTTATATATTCTTCTCATCGTTGGAGTATTTCCTCTTTTTCCAAAATGATTGTTTCATCCTTAGATTTTATACATCCTGTTGAAGAGCAGATTTTTGTCCTGTCAGTTCTTTTATTTCCTTATACATGTCTGCTTTATTATTACTGTTCAATCTCTCTACTTCTGCACATTTGTCGTTGAGCCATTCCTCTTTAGCCTGTCTACATTTTCTTCTTATTTCCGTGTGTAGTTCCTTGTACTCCATTCCATGTACTGATATAATTTTCTGCCTCCTTTGCATCATGTTCAGAATCTCTTCACTCATCCACTCGTTTTTCTTTCTGCGCCTAATTTCTCTTGGGGCAATGTCACCATCGCTTCCTTTAGCGCGTACCATTTTGAGTGTCCTTTCCCAATTTGTTCTTCGTACTTGGTTTTCACGCTGTTAGTGTATTGTTTCTGTAGATTGAGATCATTCACGAGTGCGGTGTATATCAGTTTTGGGGCTGCACTAGGCTACTTCAATCTCCGGAGTTTCACTTTTAATTTGCAGATAACTGTGACGTGGTTGCTTCCACAGTCAGCACCTGAATAGGCTTTGCTTTGAACCACTGCGTTTCTGAATCTGCTGTTTATGGTTATGTAGTATATCTGATTTTTCGTATCACCTCCTGGGCTTCTCCATGTCCATAGACGTCGTGGGTGTTCTTGAAACCAGGCGTTTGTTATTACCTGGTCATTTGCTAAGTAGTCCATATTAACATATAATATAGTTATGTCTTCAAAATGATATCTCGTGCCAGTAACATACGTTTGCATTTTGGATTTATTTGTAAAGAAGTGTTTACATTGCACATAGTTTGTATAAAAAGACACGTTAAAAAATTTCTTTACAATACTACATAAACTAAAGCGCAATTCCATGGTATATTGATCAGCCAAATGTAAAAATATTTGGAAAATATAAGCAATATCGATTATTACCAAATTAGTAAAAATATAGAAGTACATAATGAAATCTGACAATGAATACACGAAAGAAAGCAAAAATCAGAATGCACCATTAAAGTGGAAACAACTATTCCAAAAGTATGATAAAACTGGCAAAGCAACGCGTAAATATTAGTAAATACAAAAAGTAAATCTATTGAATAGAAGCCTTGAATTTTACTGCAGAACTCCACGAAAAATGAAAAATTGCAAAGAAATTAGAAATGGTAATTTTAATGTACGTTATTTCAAGTAATAATTGAGTTTCCATATTTCTGTAAGTCATGAAAATACTATCGTTTATCTGAAAAAAAAACTCTATTTAAACATACAAGAGAAAAAGCAAATGAATTCTAAATGTGGCAAAATATTCATCATTCAGTTAAGCACACGAAAAGTGTAAGTAGAAGAAAGTATGCAAATGGGAATGCTCTACAAGAAACAGTCGATGTGGACCTGGTTTTGACTAAAAAATGAAAAATAAAATATCCACATACGCAAGCATCTACATGCAAGATTGCATGTAGTGAAAGGAATTTTGATTTAGTTTTTTGCTGAATAATGTTAGAATAATCGGGTAAATATACTTCACTGAATTAAATGCAGTAATAAAGATGTCAAATAAAATAAATGCGTTTTTCATCACTAGACTAAAAACAGTATACAGGCAGCCGATTAAGCCGATTCATTGTGCTTCAAACATTAAAACACCCGTTAAATAACAGATTCGAAGTGAAAAAGAATGCGACTATGCCAAAGGAAAAAGAAAGAGAACTACATTTGGTGCAATAAAAATGCGTGCCTTATAAAAAGCAGTTTTATTCAAGAAAAACAGATATGTAGCGACACATAATCCCCGAGAATTAATGATCATGTCATTTACGATCGTTATAATTAAGAAGATTAATACGATCAATGTTAAAGTAGCTCGAAAGACATTCAAGAAAATTAAGTTAATTTCTCTGAGGCAAAAATTTGAAAGGAAAGTCTCCTGAATATCTCTTCTGTCAGCTGAACTCTAACTTACCGTTATAATATATGAGTAGCTGTTTTGAGAAAAGCAGTAACAACTTGAAGAGCGAAATGATAATGATAATAACGGTTATCATAAGGAATTCAAAAACAAGATCAAAGAATGGTGGGAGCGAAGGTGAAATTGGGGATCATTCGGTTATTGATTCCGCTTCATTAAATCTCCTATTGAAAATTAACTTTACCTTAGGGCCTCCTGTCCTAGTTTCATGGATCCCAATAAAGAAGAAAAGAACCGTATCCGAGCAGAAATGTTAATGGATAAATTGATTAATGAATCTAAGAATAAAAATAAATCCTGAAAATAAAATTTCTCATGTTCTTTAATTGATTTTTCTCATTAATTCCTTCTGAAAATGTTTCCTTTTCCTTTGATCCGAATCAAAGTAGTTATATTACCAAGGATTTATTAAATGTCCAAATTCATTTGAATCATTTCAGGCTATGTACACGCGGTAAATTATTTAAGGGATGTACACGGATGTAAAAATGATAACTATTTTTTGTATTCTCTCAGTTTTGCAACACAATCATTTCAATACACTTTTCGCATATTTTACACAATTACCCATATTGAACCAGGATAGGGTTATTGTATGTATTTTCTTACAGAAAAGGCTTTGATATTTTTGTAAAAATAGAGGTTTCAGAGACAGAAATTTTAATTATGGCATTTTTGTTGTTTAACTAATGAGAGCCCTCCGAAAAGGCGTTACATTTTTGACATCTGCAGATGATCTTCCTATAAAAACAAAAGATCAAATCACAGCTGGGTCAACAAATGCGCAGAAAAGTTTAATTTTCGAAATTTTGACTCCGTATAGAAGAAATTCATTGCAAAACCCTTCAATAATAATCATCGAAATCTGTATCAATAATTATACTGATCTTAATTATATTTATCTTAATTGTTTCGTGACATATTGTTTAAGTAGCCTTACACACTACTAAGCTCATGACGACATGAGAAAAATACAGGACATTATTATAATTATATGACACACGTCAGCATCAGTGCAGCGCAATTAGGTGTTTTCTTTTTCTTTCCTTCAGGGAAAATTGTTTAAGGGGAAAAATACAACAAATATTAATTTGAACTTCGCCGTTAAACAAGTTGACACATTACAGAGCTGTCCTGGCTTGCTAATGAGACACTTGTCTCTAATTAAATAATTCAAAACATTACACCACACAAAGGGGTTAAAGAAATGAAACATTGAAAATATACTGAATAATATATAAGAAAGCAAATATGCGAGGAGACTCATGGTATGGTTTTAGTTTAGGAAAGATAATTTTCTTCTTGAGAAAAAAATTCTGAATTGTTTTGATTTTTATTACTTAACACACATAGGATAAAACGTAAATATCTCTTAATATGTACACGAAAAACTGTAGCTCACAGATATGTGTAAAAGCGTACAAAATTAAATAAATTATATCTTGTGAAAGATGAAACAAAGTAATAATCGGGAAAATATGTTTTGTAAACATTCAACATATTGTGCAAGTGAATAAATAGGACTGGCATAAACATAAAGAAACGAACAATAACAAAACTATATAATCATTAGTTTCATATATATACATATATTTAAACATATATATATTGACAAGAAAAAAGTCAATTTCATACAGGTTTTATAGATGATGGAATAACAATAGTTGGAATAAAAAAAATAAGAAACACGCAAACGACCGACCGATTTCAATCCCGTTCTTTTTCAGAGTCAACTGGGGATTTTTTAATTCACCTTTTCAAAATTTAAAATATTAAAAGATGAAAACGAATCATGGTGGACTGGGGGAAAATGGGGAGGGTACGAGCAGGCACTAAATAGTAATAATATGGAGTCCGATAGCACATTCTCTCTGTTTGCAGAGAGACCGGGTCCTGATATCGACTTCAACGCCTGTAAATGTATTGTAGGGTGTGAACCAGACAACACAATGAAGCCATTTACACGATTTCTGTTATTTATCAAGTGTTCAGCAATGACCCGGAATTGTTCACAATTTGACTCACACGAACATCCGTTTTGAGAATCCTTAGTGACGCATGCTGTTTTATTCTACAATCCGATCACTTTGACGTCCTTCCTATGTAGTCATTACCACAACTACAGATAAATCTATAAATAACAGAAGAAATAGGGTAGGCAAGAAGTAAGTTCATTTTCATAAACGGGAAAGTAGATTGAGTGCTAAGATGAACCCTAAGCTGAGCAGAAAAATAACAAGAAGTAACTACTCTAGAAATTTGCTTAGCCATTTGCTCACTACATGAACCAATATAAGGTAGCGTTAAGTACACCGGACATTTTTCCACATTATACGGCTTATCCTATGAAAAATTATTCATTTTATCCTGCACCACATCATTAACAACATCACTGAGATAACCAATTTTAGATAAAATGCTGTGGATAAAATCTAACTCTACGTTCAAATAACTTCCCGTGCAAATTTTTAATACCCTATGTGTAAGGGTCTATATATATATATATATATATATATATATATATATATATATATATGTGTGTGTGTGTGTGTGTGTGTGTGTGTGTGTGTGTGTGTGCACATATATGCATATATATATTCACATATATATACACACAAACACACATATATCGAGATATATACATATACATTATATATATATATACCTATATATACATATACACACATGTGTACACATATACGTACATATAAATATACATATATACACACATATACACACACACATATATATATATATACATACATACATATAGATATACACATATATATATTGTAACATTTTATTATAAAGCTTTTTTGTATATATATATATATATATACAGAGAATTCTCACATGTACACACACATTCCCACAGTATATTGACATAACACCCAAGCACATGAGCAAAATATTTGACCCATAGATGGGACCCTGACAGATACTACTACATTCGGCTAAAGCAGGCATGGGAGTAATAGCGTTTAAGAGGACACTCCATGGAACCAAAATAATGCTGAAAACAACAATTTTAATTTGAACGGGAATGAAGTTTGATAGTAAGTTACAATGTTGCAATTCAAATCTTATGACTTTTTAAATGAAATCACTATAATAAAAAAAGACTTTTTCATAGAACGTAAAATGAACGATAAGTAATATAAAGACTAAATTAAACCGACTCAATATCATAATTAATAATAAAATAAACTTGAGAAATATATATAAATATATGAATAAAACGACTAAAATAACCCAACTTAATATTATACATTGTATTAGAAATTACACATATTAAAATTAATTTTCAAAATTCAAAAATGTTGAATAAACATTTCAACATGAAATCCCTAAGAGAGATCTCACGCCTCCTCAGCAACAGTCAGTCTATATCAAAATGAGAATAAAAATAAGATTAAAAAGAGAAAAAAATAAAAAAAGATAAAGAAATAGAAAATTAAAAAAATAAATAATGGTTAAGATTTGAGAAATATACGTCACCGAAAAGATTTTTTTTGAAAATTAGTCTATTTTGGGTTTTTACTTTTTGATAGAGTTGTAAATGAAGAGATGGGAAATTTGGCATGTCTATCTTAATAAACGAAAAGGGTTAAGGAAGGGAGGTTGTTAAATTGAGAATTGGGTTAAGCAAAACAGAACAGAAAGGGAAGGGAGGGATATAAAATATGTATAGAGAAAAAATAAAGAAAGGGAAAAAAGAAAAGAAAGAAAAAGGAAAATTTTCAAATAGAAAACGCTCGATACATGTCAAACAAATTTAACTTTAAATGTTTAAAAGAGTTAAAGTTTTAGAAAAAAGAGACTTATTTGAAAAAGTATATTTAGGGGAAAAATAGAAATAAGATTTAAAAAAAATTAATTAAGTTAATCTAATTAAAGATATTTTTAGGTATAGACAAACTAAAAAACAATTAAAGAAAATTATAAATTTAAAAAAAAATTAATCTTAAAAATTTTTTTATATAAATTTAAAAAAAAGTTTTTTATATATAGAAAATTTATAAAATTCATGATGTAAGTTATTAAAAAGATATATACTAACAGAGGAAAAAGGGGTTTAGTAAAAGAATCCATATTTTATAAAGATAGACATTTAAAGGAGACTGGGAGAGGAAGGTAGAGGGGTTAAATTACTATTTAAAATTAAAATTAAATTAATTTATCAAAACTCATTAAATTTATATTTTTAATATCCTAAAATCTAAAAATTAGGAATTTAAAATTTAAAATTTAAGTGTTCACAAAGCTAGCTTTATGGTGGCAGTTAGTAATGAATTCCTTTCTAAAATTCAGGAGCAGGTGCTGGTAAGGATACTTCAATATTAAAATTTTTCTAGCAAACACAGACCTATCACGAAAATCCATCGGAATATGCGCTCAACCTATTAGTTTCCAGCTAATTACAGGATCCAGCCCTTCCTCTTTCATTTTCCAGAATATCCGTGAAAGGGCTGTGTGGTATTTTTGACCCGGGTTCGAAAAAGAATACCTGTGGTTATAAAGTCTCTGCTTAAAAGGTCCAGCGGACATACCAATATAGGTTCGGTAGTTATTTTTGTTGTTTGATGGAGAAATGTGGGCTTCATAAATCACCTGGGTGGATTTATATTTGCCCTCCACCAGGCAGGCAGGCGTCCACAGAGCTACAGCTTCATTCATTCAAAATTCCGGACCCAGAATCAGTATTATGTAAATTCATTAGAATACTTCTATTATGGGAATTACTATTTGACATATATATATTATGGGAATTAATATTTATATAATGGCATTATATATATATATATATATATATATATATATATATATATATATATATATATAAATTTTCTAACTGTTGAAATGGGAATATATATATATTAAGGGAATTAATATTTGGCATATATATATTATGGGAATTAATATTTATATTATAATATATATATATATATATATATATATATATATATATATATATATATATATATATATATATATATATATATATGTGTATGGGAATTAATATTTGGCATATATATATATATATATATATATATATATATAGCAAATATGTATATATATATATACATATATATAAATATAAAAAATTAAATATATATATATACATATATATTCATATATATGCACATATATATAAACATTTATAAACACACATATATAAGCATACATATATATACACATATATATAACATACAAATGCACACATATATACACACACACATACATAAATACACAAAATACATGTATACGCACATACATAGAGGCATACAAGCACATACATATATAGACGTTATATATTTGCACACACACATATATATGTACACACATAAATATATATATAAATACATACATATTTACATATACATCCACATGCATATGTATATAAGCACACACATAATTATACAAATATGCATATACATGTATACATACATGCACATATATATATAGCCACAAACGCGCACGCACATACATACACACACATATATATGCACTTATATAAATATATACACACATATATATTTGCATATGCTTATATACATATACAGAAATATATATACACATATGTGCATATATATTTATATATATAGACACATAAATATACAAATATATACATGTATAGACATATATACATATATACACATGTATGCATATATACATATATACACACACCCACGCATACATATATCGACCGAAACTTTTGTGTAGCGTCGCGGTTATTCTAGTGCCATGTCGCGCACGGATAGAAGTCCTTGCCAGTGTCTCCGCTGGGTCACTCTGAGGTCACGTTTTACTAAAATGTCTCTAATTATGATTACACACAAAATCAGAAATAAGATTAAATCAACTCAACAAAATCCTCTAAACCCGTTATCATTTTTCTCTAAAATCGATTGTATCCATACCAAAATTTGCAGAGTTGAATCATTCCTCCTTGAAAACTCACCTGACATCTTAGCTCTCTGTAAAACTAACCTTGACCCTTCTATGTTTTCATTTAATTTCTATATTCCTACTTAAGTTTCTCTCGTAAGAAGGACTCCAATGTTCCTATAGTAGCTGAAAAACTCTGTCACAGAACTTGCTGCTGTCCATACCATGAACTTTTCCATCTCTTATGGAATTGGTGGATTTCCCAATAATCCTAATGAACTCGGTTTACTGCTAGATCTCTGTTTTACTTCTATCCCAGACTCTTGCCATGCCATGCAGCTTTGCTTTTTTAGCAACTATCTCTGATCATGCTGCTGTTTTCATTAATATCTCTCTCAACTCCTCCTCCACCCAGGAACTTCTAACATGCAGAATATCTTCTTGCTACCAAAGAGCAAACTGGGATCTGTTCCGCAATTTTTTGTGTGACGTCCCTTGAAAGAAAGTTTTTAGTCTTCCTGTTGAAGATTGTGCATCCGAGTTCTTCTCTTCATAAATGCTTTCATCACAGTCAGAAAGTTCTGACTTAAACCCTATTCGTCCCCCTGGTTTTTCCCTGATTTCTCGGCCACTATTGCCCACAAGAACAACTTTATCAGATCAACGCGTCTGACGATAATAGGCACCTTTTTGCCCCTACTCATAATGGGTACAAGAGGATCATAAATGATGCTAAGCTGTTGTATGCTGACAGAATGAACCAGCGTATCGCATCTCTAAAGATCTGCTCTAAAGATTACTGTTGGCTCTGCAAAAGCGTGTCAAGCAACAGCAAGCCCTCAATCTATTCTTTAATCAATAAATTTGGGGTCCTGAGCTTCAGCGGACAAATTCAAGTTCTTTGCTAACAACTCCACATTTGATTCATCTTGAGTATCCGCACCTGATTTCCCACCTAGAACTGAGGCTTGATTGAGTGATGATTATATTACCCTCTTACTGGACTCTAACATAATTTCAAAGCTCTAATACTCCCCAATCAGCATAGATCAGGTTAGTCTCTCTGAAAGCAATAGATTGCTTCTCCCCGACCTGAATCTCTCAGCCGACCTCAGATGGAACGATTACATTGAATCAATAGCTAAAACTGCTGCTAGGAAGGTCTGTTCACTGTGTAGGGCCCGGACGTTTTTCTCGTCTGATCGATTTCTCTGGGCTCTCGATAAAATACAAAAGGAGAATCTGCAATGTAGTCTATTCCAACCTGGTAGCTCGACTCCAGTCACTTTCTCAACGACGTGATATGGCTTCCTTCTGTCTCTTCTCTAAATACTTTCATGGCTTCTACTTCGATGAGTTTTGCTACCTGGTGCCTCCTCTGCATGAATTTACTGGAGCTACTAGAATTGCAACTAGCTCTCATCCTTTTACAACCAAATTTAACCTCTACTTCTACTCAACTTCTTTTGTCGCCCTTCCCACCTGTGGAAATTCCTTCTGTATACTTGCTTCCCTGATAGCTATAATCTCCAAGCGTTTAAATGCAATGTCAATTGCAATCTCTTATCTTTTTGACCCCATTCTTTCCCGACATTTTTTTGTATTTTGTTCTTCTCCCTTTCCACTCTGCAATCATGTAGCTCTCATCACACCAGTTTTCTCATTCTTCTCTTACCCATTCTCAGACACCCTCTGTAACCTGTTTCTCTTTACTTGACTCTCCTCTTGTGTGACACCCTACACACTAGTGATAGTACTTCATTGATTGGGGTGAAACGATATTATATATAGACCCACACATACACACACATATATATATAGGCATACTTACATATACATACACATATTTATGGCTAGCCAATCTTATCCGAGGATGCCTGTCTAAAAGGCCAGCTAACTATCCTCATTGCAGACGCTTGATCGGGCACACTTGAGATTCTTAAACACCCACTGAGCTTAACAGTAGCTTATACTATACCTAAGTGGTCCTTATTTAGATTTTCTGGCTGAGAACCAGGAATCCGACTTGAGCAACAATCTGGACAAGATCAGTACGCCTAAACTCTCGGTCACAATGACATGTGACTTCCAGCTATTACAATCATCGACCTCTCATTTAATAAAGGCTTATTCCCAATTTCACTCACAAGGCTGGTGAACTGGTGTTATGTCTTTCAGGAGATTTGCAAAGATGCGGCACGCTGGCATCGTCATCTTCAGACGGATAACATCAAGAAATCACCTTTCTGACAAATCTATGAAAATCTTAAAAGGATGTCTCGGCACCAGTCCATCACATTAAAAAAGAACAACTCAGGCGACCCCTTAAACAACTTAAAAACAGACGTCAAAAACAAATATATGACCAGTTGAAACATATATCTTTATACACTACTAAAAGCACACTTAGCAAAATACACACAAAATACACACAAAATAAAAAAAATTATGCCATCGAACCATCAAGCAATGTCTGTTTATTTTCGATGACAACTTCTATAGAAAAACATTCTGTTTACAGATGGGATCGCCTCTCAGCGTCGTTCTTGCTTGTAAGACTTTCTATAAAGAAACCTATTCAAAATCATTTTACAACCAAATATATATTATATATACGTGTGCATGTGTATGCATACATTGCGCACATCAGTTATATATATATATATATATATATATATATATATATGTGTGTGTGTGTGTGTGTGTGTGTGAATTATTTAAGTATACATATACATATATAATGAAAATTAATTGGACGAATTTACAAATCCATTAATAATAATTTATAACAAGAATTTCTTTTTTAATATTTATAACATGAATATATTTTTTTAAACATTCAACTCCTCGGACCAAATTTTTTGACAAAAATGAATGGGTTAGATTAATTAAGACGGAAGGAATAGTATGTGGAAGAGGAATTGGAAAGTAAGTTAGCAATACAATGTTATGTTTTAAAGGCGGATGTCATATTTTGATTGTTGCATATATGTCATATTGCATATATTTATGTTGCATAGATGTCATATTTAGATTGTTTGTAAATATACATATTAACATAAATAAATAAATATATATATATATATATATACATATATATATATGTATACATATTTATGCACATATACTGGTCTACACACATCTATCTATCTATCTATCTCTCTCTCTCTCTCTCTCTCTCTCTCTCTATATATATATATATATATATATATATATATATATATATCATTTTAATTATTCAGGACTGTTGTCATCATCTTTGCAGCCTTGTTTACGACATTTCGACCGTTGTACGCTCCTGCACCTGAACGGCCAAAACATCGGAAACATGGCAGCAAAGAGAAAGACATCTTGCAAAATTTGTACTGGTTATTGGGAGAGAATTGGTGTATTACTAATCAAAATCTGAGGGATATCTGCAGTGACATGATTGGTTTGCTCGATGTTCGCGAATTGTATTTTGTTTCAGCATTTAGCATGGTTATCTTGTCGTGAGTAATTTTGTGACATACCCAGTATACAGTGGACTAAGAAAAGATTTTAGTTAGGAGAAATAAACTAAATCCAATTTCAGATTTTAATTACGTTATTCCACCTCAACATAAATAAAAAGCATTTTGAACTAATATGGTGTAGCTAATTTCAGTGTTTGTACTTGAGTTTTCTTGGATTCATGTAAGGATTTTCGGCTACCCATGGCAGTGACTTGTTTCCTTGTGATTTCTTCAAGAACTTTGCTGCTTTGCTCGTATGACATGGCGCGCCATTTCTCTAGAAAGGTAGACATTCTTGTCAATCTGATTTGTTTCAAATATTGAGAGCAGTCCTTTCTCTAATAGTTAACTCTATTTTGGACCATTCCACTGCCTGTAAACAAGAATCAGTTCAGATTTCTCTCTAAACTAGACAGCGCCCCACACCATTAATGCAAACTCCTCCATATTGCACGGTCGCCTGCAGACATTCAGTGTTCCAAGTTTCATTCTGATTTCCTTTCATCAAACATAAAACTGTCCCAAATTCGAATATTGGTAGAGTTGACTTTCCTGTGACAATATTACAAAATGACAAAATTCATAATCTTTGCTCTCTAATTCTTTCACCCAATCCATATACCTTGTTAACTTCTGAAATTAAAGGCTTCTTTCTTGCAACACTTATTTGATAGCCTCGTTCTTTCAGAGTCTTTCTAGTCGCATATGCGTCCATTTTCATGCCGTTAACGATATCTTTAACGCCATTCTCGTTCGCTCAGATACGAATCTTGGTCATCCTGAATGTTATTCCAGACGACAATGGCTTTCTTCATTAAATTTCTTGACATTTATTAATCGTTTGATGATTAACATGGAAAATCAAGTAATTACTTTATTTTACTTGCCACACTGTTGCCATCCTATTATTTGCCTGCGTTGATATTCACCAATTTCCTTACTTTCGGGAACTTTCATTGCAAAATCTAAGTTAACCATCGTTCAAAGATGGGTGTAGCTCGATATTAACACGGTATTGTCTGAACATAAAAGAAGAGACGTTATTACACAAGCTTAAAATACTGTAATTAAAGCGTGGCTAAAAACTTATCATAGCCCACTGTATGTTTTTATTATCGACAAAGCCTCTACTGAAGGATGCGAAAATGTGTATACCATAGTAGCCTTTTGTAAAGAGATTCTTTTTTTTATTTTTATGAGAAACGTTATAAGTAATGACGATGTTCAAAGTTTTGCATCTTTTGTAGCATCTAATAAATCCTAGACGATTATTGCTTATATATATATATATATATATATATATATATATATATATATATATATATATATATTGTCACTGTCTTCTGCCATCCACCACGGTAGGGATGCACTTATATTTTCAATTCAATTCTTTTTATTGTTAATAACTTAAATGTTCTATGTTTACTGTGTGTTAATATTTACTCTTTGATAATGGCTTATGTGAGCCGAAAGCTCAGACCCGATAAAAAAATCAACAATTACTGTGATTTTTTGTTGTCTTTCAACGACATCACCATCAAGTATATCAGACGGTATGAACGGATCCTGCACAAAATTAATAGACAAAACTTGCCTATATTATTCAATGAAACCTGCATTAATGAAAAAATGCTGCCAAAATACACACACAATATATATATATATATATATATATTGCTTATAGATTTGTAGATTTCTATTGATTTTTTATGCTTTGATACAATTGGAATTCATCTGATTAACTTAAAATAAGTTAATATTTATGTAGAGTAATAAATTAGAATTGTGTTTGTAACTATACTTATCGGTAAAATATCGATGTGATTATTACTGATTGCCCATTTAATATTACATATGCATTTATAGAAAATCATTTAAAAGGTAATATTGAAAAAGATGCAGCAAATCTTTCGAAGCAATGATTTAATTATTTTCTCATAAAAACTTAAGATTAATTGAAAAATGCCCATTTCCGAAATATTAACTCCTGACTTAACGATTAAAATGCATACCTTCACGAATATAAGATATTGTTATAAAAAGAGCTACTATTTTGAATTAATATCCTCTCTTATATCTCTCTCTTTCTATTACTCTCTTTATATATATATATATATATATATATATATATATATATATATATATATATATGAAATTAGGAAGATCAGCTTATTACGCTAATATAGTTTCAAATCTTTGGTATCATCAGGCGTTTACCGTTCTATATCTTGAACTTAAGTATTGCAATTAGCAAAAAGAAAGAGATACACTTACAATAAAACTTGTTTCATTGTAGATATGCACGTGTTAAAATATCAGTGAAATATAAAGTCATTTTGCAACTTGACACTATATTCTATTTCAGCGACGTAAGCCATGAAAACACAATCATTTCACACATTACGCTTGTAAATACAAAAACACCACATTAGCTGTTTATGGACTTTCAGTCCTTTTTCTTGAAAACAAACAAATACGGTCGGAATCATGCAGATTATTATATTTAATTTCAAGTTTCTTTGTAAGTCTCTTTTTAGAATAAAACCCGTTATTTCAAATCAGGAAAACCTCAAAAGTTAAAATAGATATTTTCTATTTATTCTATTAGATGGAATATCATCAAATGAAAGATTAATGGCTAAAATAAAATACTTAATATATACGATTATGCGTCAATATATAAATATAGAATACATTTCTGATTTAAACGGATTTCAGGAAAATTTAGGCAAACAATAAGCATGATGATAGAATTAACTTTGCAAATCCCGGCAGTCTAAAATAATCTAAGCAATTTTCGATAGTCAAAAATATTCGCTATGGGCCCTTCGATATTTAGCCAAGTAAAACTCTTAATTTTACTGCATTCTCTCGTTTTGTTTCTAGGTGGCCTGCTTCTGTTTCCCCCTTTATTGACTTTTAAGCTGACGTAACTTTTGTCAGAGAATCTTTGACACTCATCTCTAATCTTCCCGGCTTTTTTGATCTGACAAATCTTGTTAAAGTTCTCCGAGCAAACTATAATTAAATTTAAGTATAATTATTCCGGTTTGAAAAATGCATATAGATAGTGAAAAAATAAAACTAGGATAAAACGAACGCCAAAGTATAAATCTTTTCAAAGAAATATCAGTTTAAAGGAAAAGGAAGGGAAAATATTGCACGACTTGAGGCAATTACAGATTTGATTTATTTCCAATTTTCTCCACTAACGTAGATCTGCAACTTCAAATGTCTTCTTGCTTTTACTCGAATGTTTGTTTATTTATATTTACGAAATGAAATTTAATTAACCGTCTATCTTGCTATTAGCATTTGACTAATGAGTTTCCAAGTTAAGTAATCTGAAAGATTTTTGTTTGTTAAATGCAATCCAACTATACATTAGAAAAAAAGAAATATAAAAATGGGGTTTGTATGCATGGATATATTTTCTAATAGCAAACACAGTTTTAAAAGATACTTCCACCCAAATACATATACCTAATATACTAAAAATAAACTAAGCAAATAGCTCGATCATATATATATATATATATATATATATATATATATATATATATATATATATATATATATATAAGATCACAATATTAATATTTTGAATACGTAAAGAATAAAAAAAATTCATGTAATATCAGTCCTTCCTATGAAAATGAATGCTGGATAAGATTCTTGTAGATGAAGAGACTTGAAGTGACGAAAAAGCTGCTCTACAGAAGGATGTTGAGAAAACTACGGACTGAAAGTAACAAAAAAAAAATGGACATGAAAAGGATACTTAAAATAGGAAAGAGAAAATTGAAATTTCAAAAAATTGAACCTAAAGCTTCTTATTTTTATCCCTACAAGGACAATTTTTCTGATAGTATGGCGGATCGGGATCTCGAACAAATGTTTTCTATTGAATCCTTGAGATTTTCGACTGAAGATATATTCTTAATCGGATATTGAATGTACGAATGACTTCAAAGAGTTTATTGTTGCAAAAGAAATTGTTTCCTATTTTAAGTTCTCATGTTGTAGATGTCGGCATTCTTGACAGAATAATCAAGAACTTGGAAAAATGTGAGTTCTTTAACAAATATTACCTGGTATTATATGATCAGGAAGTTGAGGGGATTAAAGAGACAGTTAATGTATGTATGGATTCTACACCGACTAATTTTCAGATATGAAGCACGTCAACAACCAAGATCAGGTCTGTGTTTAACTGTTATTTTTTTTTAGAATTAATGGGTCCTTGTCTTAGAATGAAGCAGAGCATCTTGGAATTAATGACAATGCATGCACGCATATAAACTGCACGGAACTAAAGAAGCAAATGACGGTTGATGGCAATCTGGTAAAATGTGGGGGCTTTCTAGGTATGAATATAGTTCTGACAAGTATACTTGCTTTCTCATTATGAGAATAACTCTGGAACAGGCACGAAGATGGTCATCCTCTCTGAAACCTTGTGCAATCTTTGCCCTTTATTTATGTGCTTTCCTTTCACTAGTAGGAGTCTAGTAATAATTAGTGAAGATTAGGGAGTTTGGAATTGGGACGAGCCAATTCCTGGTGCTTATGTCAAACGTTGGGCTTCATTAGCTGGAGATTTTACTGAACGAAGTTCTTTCTTATTTCCTTGAGAGGATCTTAATGTGAAATAGTCCTAAAATGTCAATCTTTTGTGATCCTTCGAAAACGGCATATGGGTTTGTTGTTTTTGAAAGACAAGATGAAACATTAGTGCGGATATTTGCAAAATTCATAGTGGTTCCTATGAAGACAAACATATTACCCACTTGAAATTATTAGCAACCTGTCTAACTGTTAGATAATTTCCCACCATGTTACTTACCTTTCTATCTGTGTTTTCAAAACATCAACATTATTGTTGATACCCAAATAGGTTTGTCTTAGTTGCAAGTAAAAGCATCACAAGTAATAGCAGTTTCGTTAGTAACACGATAAAGGAGATTAATAAAAATGGAGATCATTGCAAAGTTTCCCACAAAAATAAAATAAAATTTACTTTCTTCAGTACAAAATGCTGTTGATCTTATTACTAGAGGATTGACGATTAAAAAACTTAATTGTCATTTAAAGTTTTGAATAAAAGAACCAGAATGACTTTTGGGTGTTCCAAACTTCTGACACTTAAATGACTTGGACTTTAAGCTTTGTGTTTTGCATTTGCTGCATTAATGGGAGATTCCATCATAATTCATAAATATTCTAAACTATCAAAACTTCTGCGGCATACGACACTTATCTATAAAGTTGTTAATTTAGTGAAACGGGCGAATGTGAATTGTAGGTGCTTCACCTGGACATACATGTTAAAGGTTCTGTAGAAGGAATCATTTGGAGATTAAATAGAATATATCTCAAATCCTTCTGAGCACCAACCTTCGGATTTAGCGAGGAATTTGAATTTGTTGACAATGAAGAAATAATTCGTTCCAGGGGCAGGGTTGCCAAAACTTATGTTCATACAGAGGACATTATGAACCCTATAATATTGCAAACCAGCCATTAGCTGAGCTTATTATAAAGGACTGTCATGAAAGGCGCAAGCACCTAGGCGTTTCCAGCAGCCTGAAAAAGGTCAGATTGTCTAGACTGAGTTCCCTAATCTAGACAATCGGTGAAGAAGGAGATTAGGCAGCGTATATTGTGTAAAAAAATTAATACAAATAACCTAGGATGACGAATGTATAATTATAATGGGGTGAGCCCTACAGATCATATCTTGGTTTGTAGGAATGAAAATGTGAACAAATTGTATCTTGTGTTCAAATGTTTAAATGTACGTGCTATTTACATCAAGCTATTGCAGGACATGAGTGTGCATGACTGTATACTAGCTTCTGTGAGCTTTACCAGTATATATGGTATACCTTCACTCTTGTATAGCGATTATACTAAGACATTTGTTGCAAGTGGTAAACTCCTCCATAAAATGTTTACTTCTGAAGAGTACAGCAGTAAGTTTAGCACATTTTGCTTTCAACATCTAATCACGCCTCTGTACTCTGCGTGGTTTGCTAGTGCATGAAAGTATCTAATAAAAACAATTAAATATTGTCTATATAAGATAGAACGTTCCCAAGTGGATTGTTTTTATTTGTTGACAGTGCTTTCAGATTTACAGGATGTAATTAATAACAGGCCATTGGCGTACAGGTGTTACTTAGATCATTATTTAGAGGGTGTAATCAATTAACTATATAAATATTTATTTTATACCCATATTTTGGGCTTGGTGCATGTACGCGCATTATTCGTAACATTATTGTTTTTTTTAATAACGACCAAATCTTAGAATTGCAGAGTTTGATACTAAAGCACAAATTTGCTCTTTTCTTCTTATTACACTTGAAATTCTCATCTGCTACTTGACATGCATTTACCTAGTGAGTATCTGTATTTATAGATAATCTATTAGAAGAGAAATGTAGTAGAATTTCTATACAAATGATAATATTGAAGATTCATGTCTAAGTAGAATACAAGTTAGGGATTCTCCAAACAATATCTCCTTGAACTTAGACGTACCACTAATTTGTCATGAAAAAAAGTAACGTGCACAGTATAAAATTTTACAATGAACGAATAAATGAATGAATGATTTTGATAACACATTGACAACTAAACAAGAAACTTGCATTATAAATGTTTTGAAGTAAAGCTTCCTAGGCTCTCATCCCACATCAAAGAAATTTTGAGTGTTGTAACCTTTAGGCATGGTCAACCAATCTGCTTTGTCCTGTGTAAAAAAGGAGGAAGTCCAATCCCTTAAAGCAACCCACTTATCAGCAAACTTCTGAGTTATTAATCATTTCTTGAAACAAACGAATCAGATGGAAGCTATTCTGATCTATATGCATAATTCAGGATTTGGAAATATACAAAGAATGATTGCGTTTTATAGAAATTGTGCGAAAAAGCTAGAAACAGAAAGATAAAAATAAATACATCTACATATCTATTTATTTAACTCATGTAAGAGAAATATATTTGAGAATACTATCTTGAAAAAGATTTCTACTGCTAGTTCATGAAGTTCAGTATTAATATTGATTTGAATATGCAATCCTTTCTTTGGAGACCGAAAAGATATTACATTAACCATAACATTTATACAAGGAACACAATTTTTTTGTTCGTATATCTATATACGTATACCCTTCGAAAATTCAGAAAATAAAACATTTATTTTCGACAAGGAAGTTGAAAACAATGAAAAGTAGATGAATCAAGTTTTCCATATATTTAGACATGATAGTTGACTATTAAATCATTTTAGGATTGTTTCTTTTAAAATTTTTTACGGTTACTACTGTTACTTTCAGTCATAAATAGGCCGGTTTTCTCATTATAATCCCTGTTCTAAGAACCAAAATAAGCTAACTAATTTATTTCAATATCAGTGCATCCTGGAAGGGAAAATAACGTAATGGCTTATCAGTTTTAAACTTCACAATTCAAGCTGAAAAAATTCGGCAAGTATTTACTGCAATATCTGACATTTCATTATTTCATATTCAGATTTCATATATCGAAATAATTCTGATTATGAGATAGAGCGATAAGGATGAAAAATATCGGATACGATTTTATTGATAACAGATTTACATAAATGTTATCAAAGAATCAACCACAGAGATTAACTATCAATATATTGAATTCTGTTAAAAAGTAGCATCAATGGCGATAATTAGTTTTCTACATTCATAATTGTCATACAGTGGTTTAATTTTACTGAAATTGACAACCAAATAGACAAAGCTTCATATATATATATATATATATATATATATATACTACTACTACTACTACTACTACTTGGCTCGAAATCTAGTCAATGGTGAGGGTTACTGATTAGTAATAGAAGGTGGTAAGTGAAAATTATTAGGAGAGGAAGGATAAATAACGTAACGATTGACACCTGTCCTAAAGAGCTAAAGTTTGAATTGTTTAATGAAGAATCTTCTAATTAATTTTTGAGTAAAAATGTGAGTAAAGCATATACGAATCAGCCTCATTTATACTTATTCCTGTTTCCAAGAAGACAGGTCTTTCATTTTATGAAATTGCATAAACATTTTATATTCATTGCACTAGGCTATAACAGCCAATAGAAGGTATTACCGTCAATTGTCAACAGCATAGTGGCCGATCACGTATCATGATGAAAAATATCTGGTTATAATTGATACTGGCTCTAATAACCTCTACATTGAATGCAGAATGTATCAGAAGCATTAGTCAGCTGGACATTTCAGCCTTTTTACCTTCTATGGGCCAACGGAGTAGAAGATGCACCAAACTACTGTTGTTGATACCAGAATACATGACAGCGCCTCACATAGACTGGTAACGTCACTAACTGGATACTGGACGACTAGCAATAGATAGTGCCGTCCACTGAGTAGAGGTCCCAGTTTTGGATTGATGGTAGGGTTTGCGGGGAAATCAAATCACAGTTGCTAATACGGCAGCGTGCAACATTTCGGCTGTTTCCTTAATGATGTGGGATAAGTTCACATAAATTGTGTCAGTTTGATTGCTGCACGTGAATTCATTCTTGCCAAGTGATTTTTCTGTGTGTATATATAAAAAATGCATTCACACACGCACATATGAACAGACAACATATGTTTACGTAGATACCTTGTAGAAGAGATAAAATGCTTCTGAAAAATTATGTATAATTTCAAAAATTAAGCCTTATGTAACTTTTATCTCAATCGACATCTGTTTACCTGTGTTCCGCCTAGTTACAAAATATTTGACTTATCTGTCATTTTATAAGTGGCTTATCTGACATTTACTGAAAACAATTCTTATCTGTTAATTTTTTTCTATGACTGTATCTTTGCTTTGTTTACGCCGATAGTTTGTCCGCAGACATGTGTGTTTGAGTGTGTGTGTATGTGTATGTGTGTGTGCGCACGCGATAGAGTTTTGCATTAACAAATGTCTTGTCCACTGTTAGTATACACATATAAAACGTTTTCGTATCGATGCATGCATCTACGCATGTATGTTTCAGTTCAAGTGCGTGTATAAGTAAGGACTGATGCGTCTAAAAAGTCTGCATAGGCAGATTTTAGTATGTGTTTAAGTAGGCCCAATTAGTATTTAAAATTTATTTGAAACAAATATTGAAATTCTATCATTGCCCATTACTAGAGTTCTTACCATCACCTGCGCTCGTGTGGCCAGTAAAACGAATAAGTAATAGGTCAGTTAGGGTTTCGCATATTCCGAATACTTCGTTTTCTATCTGTTGCTCAAGTTATCTTTGATGGAAGTCATTACGTCACTTGATCATCGTCATAATACTCTTCTATGTTTTGCTTTCATCCAGAGCGATAGAACCAATCACCTTATGGCAAGATTAATTGCTGTTAACTTTTAGACAAGTAGGTAGCATTGAAAATTAGCAGTGTCAATGTCAAATCCAGAGCTGATAGACACAATTGTTTCGCATAACAGTAAATCTTCCATCTCTTCTTGTGATAATCTGATCGGGAGTGGCGATATGCATGGTAATTTCGCTACTAATTCTGGGGCAGATCCTCCATGAATTCTTGTATATGCAGTTGATTTCTTTCCACGAAGAACGCAGAATGAACTAATCGTATAGATATTTAGCTATGTGTAAAGAAAACCGAAATTATTTTGGTTGACTAATTATAAAGGAGGACATGTGGGTTCATTCTTTGTTCCAAACATAAGAGCAGTTCAAAGAATAGAAGCACAATGATACATCGCCATCCAGAAAGTGACAGTCCACCCTTCTGCTGGCAAAGTGATGTTCCCAACCTTCAGAGACCAGAATAATGTATTGCATATAAATTTTCTATAGTACAGTACTTGAGATATAACTCATTGAAATTACAAGATATTATCAAATACCAAAGATGATCGGGTATTGAAAGATTAAGCTCTAGTACACAGTACACAAATTATTCTTCAGCGTGCTTATTCTCCTGAACCATATTTTCTTTCAGCTTTTCTTCTTCATGAAGTGTGGAAAAAATATCAGGTGACATACCTGAGATTGGAGCGGTAGGATTTTTCGAGGAGCGGAATGGAGACTGGCTCCTCGACTAGGAGAGCGTTCCACGTCCACCTCGTCCTTTATAGCCTCCTACAGGAAGAGTGGGATGGGATGGAGGCAATTACAATGTGATAAAATGCTTCTCAATTTTACATTTTCCTTCTCGCCCGCGGACCTCAGTTGTTTCTCAGTGGCTACTTAATCATTGTTACCAGACTCAGATTGGGAGTGGGTTGGGAAGGTGCCGTTTCCTTTGCAACCTCGGTTCGTGGTACTTCCAACTCAGGATCACTCTTCAGGTTAATTTTTTGGAAGTGGTTATATTTTAAGGGTAGGCATTATCAAATAGGTGACATCATGCTTAATGACGTGAAACCCTGACAGTGTTTTACAAGATCTCTAAAAGTGCATCAAACGATAGTGAAAGTATGTATACTGAGTAAAGGTTAATGGAAGAATGGCTTTGTGGAAGGGACCCGGAAAAATCTTTAATGAAAACATTTTATAGAAAGGAAATTGATGTAGCATTTAATACCTACCTAAACATGTGGAGATATAATGTCAGATACATATATTCACGCACAGTTTTGTAGACGTTGAAGGCTGTTCGACACAAGCATTTGTATACATGCGAAATTCTATAAGTTAATGTTTTCTTAGAAGATTTCTCTGAGTAAGTTGCGTTTATGCAGAAGCACACGCATGTATATATTAATAAAATATGTAAGTTCAAATGAAGAAATAGTGCAATTTCCCAAAGTACAGAGCATAAATGTACAAATGGCAATGAATGCATATGAACTAAAAATTAGGAGACATGACTGAGTAAAATCTACTTGCGAGTAGATGACAGAATTTATATGTTTCTGGAAAGAATTTGAAATGTTCTGTTGTGAAATTAAAGAATAGGCATTAGAGATTTCTTTTTACTATAAATAACCCTGTACAGGTTTCAAGGGTCACTCAAAAAGGTAGGTTAATAAATCCTGTGTAGGGTAAAAACGTAATAGTGAAGATTCTGAGATTATAGTAAGTAGATAAAGATTGATAGTATAGTATGTTTCTAGTGTTCGAGGAAGCATCTATGTTTTGGTTTCCAAAATAACTACAAGATTAATCATTCCAAGTAAAACGCTCTTTATACCAAATTAATACGTAGTGACGTACATAAGGCTGTAAAAGCCGAAGATCTAAAACATGTCCCACTATTTGTAGATGAATATACAAAGCTATTTGTATGCTTTTATTTTGAACTTCGACCTCTGAACGGGGCTTCAGAAACTTTTTCTATGTGCCATGTTCATTCAGAACGTAGACGATCATAATCTTCCACATCTTTTAATACGCTTTCTCTTAATAACCCTCCAAAACTTTGCTCTGCCATCGATTTTCCCAAGCTCATCAAGTATGGCATGAGTTGCTTTTCCCGCCTCTCTTTCCCTCTATCTGCCCTGTGAGTATCAAATTCCCTAAACCATCCTTCCTCGTTACATGTCCAAGGAACTTCAGCTGTTTTTTCTTGATGTTAAATATTAGTTTTTTTTTTCGTTTTTATCCTCTCTAAAACCTCATCGCTGCTGACATGTTCGTTTCATGATATCTTCAGCATCCTTCCATGAAAACATATTTTGGTTGCCTCAAGTATCTCCTTAATCTTTGAAGGGATTATCTCGCATTCACTAACATATTGAAGAACAGACATCACATAACAATCCAGTACACTTTTTTTGTTTCCAGCGATATTTTTCTGTATCTTAATACTGTACGCAGCTTCTGAAATGCATCCCTGGACATGTCAGTTCGTCATTGGATCACAATACAACAATTTTCGTCTTCTGTGAGAACACTTCTCAGCTATTTAAATTTCTCTACCTGCTTGATTTTAGTATCCCTCGCCTGTGGATGGCATTTAAGGTTTTTCTTTTTACTAATGACCATGCATTCAGTTTTCTTGTAGTTTATTTATATTCCTTTCGTTCCGCTGTCTTCAGCTACCTTCTGTAGGATGTCTTCTAGCTATCTTTTTCGTGTCTGCTGTCAGTACGGTATTATCTGCGTATTTTATATTGTTCAGATTGTGGTTGCCAATGTGGTCGTCTATCAAGTATTTGTCGCGTAATTTGTCGAATGTCTTCGTGTCGTCTATAAAACACAGGTACACGTCCTTCTTCATTGGTGTTTGTCTTTTCTGATAACATTCTAAGCATAAATATTGCGTTCCTTGTTCCAGTGACCTTGACAAAACTGCACTGTTCTTGTTTTATCTCTGGCCTGGTTATACTGCGCGCTTTGGCATCTGAATACATTGACTGTAAGTCTGTAGGGAAAAATCCTATAGACGTTACTTGTTTGCCGTGGGTGACGACCCGTGATGCTTGAGGACGATATACTGGAGGTTAAAGATTTTAAGTGTTAAGCTATACATATACTTCTAACCTTCAACACATTACTTTGACCCGTACTTGAGCAAGACGGGAGAAACCCAATACAGTCAACTGGCTGGTCATGTCAAGCCCTAAGTCAAACTAACAAAACAAACAAAATGTGCTCGCATTTACCACATCAAACATTAAAATTACTTAGTAAGTGATGGATGTAGGGTCAATAATTTTGTGAACAAAAGATCTGACATGGCTGTTTCAAACTCTGAGGAAAGTCCATACTTGGGTGGACGATCCCGGATTTAACAGTGATGGTAGAACCAAGGTAGTTAAACTGATGAACCGCATCCAGCTCATAATCATTGATTGCTGTACTTTGACTCAGGACGCCTGTTTTTTAAGCTAGTGATTAGTCCAAACTCTCTGCAGCCCTAACACAAATTATCTATTAGTGATTTAAGTTCACGCCTTGTGTGGGATGATAATGCCAGTCATTAGCAAAAAACATGTCTCGAGGCGGGCGAGAAAAGCCTGCCGTCTGATCTCGTATACAAGTAAATCCCTTCTAATGATATGCCGAATGTGTGCTTCAGAATTAGCGTGAAGAAGATACTGAAGCGAGTGGGAGCGAGAGCATATCCCTGTTTTACCCCGCTGCCGTTAAGGTGGGCAGCCAATCTTGGACAGGATTTTGAAGAGGTCCTTCCTACTAACGAGGTCGAACGTCTAGTTCAGATCAATGAAAGCGACGTACAGGGGCATCTGCTGCTGTCTGCACTTCTCCCGGCGCTGACGAAACAAGAGGATCATGTCCACTGTTGATCGTTCTGATCGAAAGCCGCACTGCGACTCTAGATAAATAGATTTGGCAAGTTTCTGCAGACTGAACAAAATGACCCGAGGAAAGACTTTTCCCACCACGCAGAACGGAGAGATGCCTCTGGAACTGTTTCAGTCACTTTGCTCATCTTTGTTCTTGTAGAGAGAGATGTTCGTAGCGTCCTTCATGCCCTTTCATTCCAGTACTGGCAGATGACTACCTGCAGAAGAAGCAGTAGGATAGCCTTGCAGTGCTTGATAGGATCAGGAGCGATTCCAGCACTGTCTGGGGCTTTCCCTGTGGCTAAGCTGTTTATTGCCTCGCTGAGTTCCTCTATCGTCGGCTCAGTGTCGAGCACTTTCATAACAAGTAGGCACTCAATGTCGTCAAGAGCTGCAGTTGTCACAATATTCGGTTGAGTGTTAAGATTGGAATAGTGTCCCACCAATTTCTCTTTCTCTTGTCTTTTGTTTGTGCTGATTACCCCAGTGGTGGATTTGAGGAGAGCTGTCTTGTTCTATATTGGTCTCATTGTTGTCTTAACGCAATCATACATTCCTCTGCCTTGGCTACCTTTGGGAGAAAGATCTCTAAGTCACAGTTAAAAGGTCATGAAGATGACCCCCATCATTAAAGCTAAGCGCGTCGCTCTAGCGGATTACAAGTTATCAACCAACGAGTGAAACCAACAAATCCTTCAGGCTGCCCGCTGTAATGTTCAACAGACAGCCAGACGCTGCGCCAACGAGTACTGGATAGAGCTCAGTGAAAAGATTCAAACAGCATCAGTCAAAGAGAATTATAGATAGCGACTCTTATATCATTACTTTCAGTGCCTCAGAAACACCACAGAAAATAAAAATTTCACGTACAGTTTCCAAAGTAGAAACATATATTAGAAACCCATTAAGATGCTTCAACTGCCAAAGATACAGATATGGTAAATATAACTACACAAGAAAGTCGACATGAGAAAAATGTGGGAATAATAATCCTAACCACCCAGAGTTCACGTACCCAAATAAAACCAAATGCCCTAATTGTAAAAAAGTTATAAAGCTACATCCAGGGTCTGCAAAACCTAGGAAATGAAAAAGATATATTCAAAATTATACACACAAAAAATCCTTTTTCAGAAGCAAGGAAAAGCATTGAAATAAACTTCAATACATCATCATATACAAAAATATACAACATCAAGATATACCCATGAAAATTTAATATAAACATTACATGAAGCAAGAATTAACACTTTTAATTCAAGAATGAAAAAAAAAAACTATTGAAAACACTAAAATCATTTGTAAACAACCCATACCACTGAATTAAAATTATCCACGATGTAAACCTAACACAAATGCATTGAGAACAAACTTCCAACGAAAAAAACTCAAAGCTTCACAAATGAAAAATTCCACAAACAGAAAATTGACAGAACAAAAACCAAACTTCAATACAAAACAACATCAAAATCTAAATGACAGAATAAAGAGAAAATAAGCAGGACATCAACCCACATAAAGATAATAATAAAAACAAACAAAATGAAAAGAACTTGATTAAACAGGAACATATAAATACTCGAAGAAAGAACAAGTATATAAACGAGCAGGATAAAACGTATGGAATAGATAACCAACACAGACAAAATAATCACAATTTAAATGGGAAAATCAAACCTATTACATTTTACAATCTTTTGCTTGTTGAAGATCTTTCTAAAAACAGACATCTCGTTTAAAGGATATGAAATTTATCACAAAATAAACGTATCAACAATAGAAAATAGGCCAAGTGAGAGTATATCAATATTGATTAAAATATCAATACCCGATAAAAATTACAATTAAACACAAATTTACCGACCATGGCAGTAAAAGCTTCAATTCAACGAAAATAACCATATGTTCAATTTATATTCTTTCAAAATAGATTGAATAAAACAAAATAAAAAGAATAACTGGCAAACTTCCCACTACAAATGAGAGATTTGAATGCGCTCAACAAAATATAGGGTTGTAGGAACCCCGATCAAACTGGTAAAATTATAGAATCTCTGCTAGAGTCATCTGAACTATGTATTCTTAATAATCAAATACCGGTACCGGATCAACCTCAGATATCGCTCTAACCATATGCTCCGCAACATTTCTTTTAGATTTTCTATAGAAAATTCAGGATGTCTAATGTGGTAGTGACCATTCACCTATTTTCTTAGATATAAGCAAGTTTGTGTCAGAAGAAATTCAAAATGGCAACTATACAAAGCAAACTGGTTAACATTCAATGAACTTTGCTCATCCCAAATAAACACGGAAATTCTAAATGAACCAGAACCAATAGTCTCCTTTAGAAACATAGTAACACAAATAACAAGACAGATAATAAACAATCTAACTTTAAACCACATCCCAAATAAAACCCTAGTGTAGTCATTTGATGAGAAGCATTTTGCAGTCAAATTATTAGATATTCTTACACAACCCAAAGACAATTAACACCAAGGAGACTCGATCAAATGCATGCAATATAATTAAAAACTTAAAATATTGATATTGGTAAAACTGCATCACCAGATAAACAACAAAATCCCATAAATAAACATGGGAAATATTAAAGAACATTAATGTAAGACATCATAAACTGTCACAGTTGACTGCAAAATGTTCCTCATCAAATGACTACACTCTTAAATTTCAAAAATATAAAAACATCATGGAACAAGAAAAACTTACATTCACTTCTATCAATGCAGAAGAATACAACATATTCTTTACCATAGCAAAACTAAAACACTCCATAAGCGGAAATAAATCTCTGCAACCGGTTCAGGGGAATTTCATTATCAATTTTCAAAACAACTTCCAGAAAAGTTTCTTTTGATACTTCTCCATATCTTCAATGATATGGTGTTCAAACAAGTTTACAAAATTGTGATATGTGACTATCATTGTTCTAATTACTAAACCATTCCAACCCCAAAACCTACTGACTCATTGCACTAACAAGTTGCGTTTGCAAGATTATGGAGCGATTGATTATATCGACTAATGTGATACTTGAAGAGAAACAATCAATTTAACTACCAAAGTAGACTCTGAAAAAATCAAGGAACTTATACGGCTAAAATCCTTTATACAGCAGTGGAAGCGTCGTGAATATGTCAACAGTACGAACAATGGCTAACTGTGGAATTCACGGTAGACTATGAAGGACGCTAAAGTAAAAGAAAAAGAAAAGAAAAAAGTAAAAGTAAAAGTTATTGATTGTTTTGTATTTGTTTACATGTATTTTACTTCTTATTAACGTAATTATTTATTAATTTGAGTTATATATTTTGAATAATAAGTATGATTTAAACGTTTTCTCTTAATTTAAAAAAAATTATGGCTATGTATGTAAGGAATATATAAAGGAATTATTTGAATAAATCTCGGGCGTGGATTTACCTTTTGGCAAGATTCGAAAGCGGCATTCTCAAAAACTGTCAACTCGACTATATCTAAAACCGTTGCTTTTTTATTTTGAGCACTTCTCGTTAGACTACATAAATATGTCTAGAAATTGGTGTTTTACATTATTTTCTAAAGCATAATTTCTTGAACTGTACGAATTGTGTTTTGAAAAATTATGAGTAATCAAATAAAATGTCTTATTTTTTAATGTAATATTTTTATGTTGAATTATTGTTGGGGGGCAGATGTAGAATCAGAAGCTGTGGCGATATTGAATACCAGTGATAACACAAACAAAATAAATAACTAAAAGCACAAGACAGACCACCAATTCTATACAGAAGGAAAAATTTCAAACATTAATTTTCTTAGTATTCAGAGATTTTGTAACTTGTTGCGTCGCAAGCTGCGGCTTGTGTCTTGTAATTCCTTTTAGTGTAATTCAACGAGTATATTTTTATAGAATGGAAATCCTTACGACAGGAAGCAATAGTACGAACAAGGATGCAGGAATCGGTGAACAAGCAAAAAAGAAAAATGTATAACATCAACAACATAATATAGACCCAACCACTAGTCACAAGCTAAAGAATGACAGTGATTCGTCTATGCAAAATTTAAAGTGTCGGAAGAATCACTACTTCGATGTTTCAATTACAAAAGGAACAATATAGGAAGGGGTTACAATCATCCCTCAATACAACAAATGATCTGAGCTTCTGAAGTAAAAATAAATTCTTATTAAACAAAGCAAACGAAACACATATGAAACAGGGTTAAAAAAAAGTAAATGCTGAATATGAAAGAAAAGAAAAAAAAGGAAGCTAAGAAACAATGAATATGGAAAAAGTATATACAAATAATGTAACAAATAAACATCGCAGCAGTAAGAATAGAAAAATACAAAATAAAGAACAATAAAAATGCGGAAGACACACATAAAATTTAATAGTTTTGGACATCAAACAAATCTTTAAAGCAAAGATATAAATGACATATTATTTGAAGTTTTGTCTAACAAAGTATTTTTTAGAAATAATGCAATTTACTAGTAAAATTAGAAAAAAGAAATGATACAAAACAACTGATTCTTTCAGACAGCGCAAACACCACTATTCTTTCTTTATTCTCGCAATTTATCTTTACTAATGGCCCAGGGAATAGAAAAGAAATTGTTAAACAAACAAATGTTATGAAGCCTTTTCTTTGATTTGTGCCCAAGTCAAATTTGAGCTTTCCGATTTCCTCAGTTAATTCTTCACTTTTCACTCATTTTCCTTTTTTCCTTTCAAAATATCAGCTATTATTTTAAAACATATTTTCAGTCAATATTCAAAACTCACGGAAATTAGTAACTTAGTCAAGAACTACTGAGAAAATCTAATGATAAGAATATGTTTAAGTCACAACTTTCAGCTGGTATATATTAGAAAATCTATAATAACGGCTTGCATCATTCGGCAACTCTGTTCAATTTAGCATTTAATTTAATCATAAAATCGGCTGAAGTTGAATGCAGGTGCCCATAACAAAAACAAAAATACGGCAAGACCTCACACAAATACACGTGGCAACAACATCAGTTACAGGTGTTCGATGGATCATTGCAGGGTTGGAATAGCATGTTCAGGAATAGATTTGAAACCTTTAAAATCAATATCACTAGTTTAAAAAACAGAGCAAAGCGAATGATAAATTCCGCATCAAACTTGGTGAAAGAGAACATAAGACATCGTTCGGATTTTGATGACGACACGGTTATAAAGAATCAAGTTGTATGACGTTCTAACTAGTCCTGTAATCTACATATATGAGACACAGAAAATCACTATACTCATTGTGTAATGGAAAGAATGTACTAAACAGCTCTAATAGAACGCTCGAGATAGCGTTTTAAAAAAGTTTCTTGGAACGATTGCATTGACAGTAGAATAAACTACCAAAGCTGACCATCTTCAACTAGAAAATCATAAAAGTTGAATAAAAGTAAAAATTACTGTACAACGCGAATAAAACGTAAAAAAAACTGATCTCGATTGGCAGGATTTAGAAACATTTCTCTAAACAATATTGATCTAAGGTTATCTGTCTTAGGAATATTCGTGTAAGGATCATATAATAGGTCTATAATGATATTTTTTAAATAATTTAACACTTTGTTCATGTAAAAATACTCAATTTTATTGATATTCACGCTATTACAGAATAATAATCAAGACATAGCAATATTAATTATTGATGATAAATGCGGTTTTATAAACCAAATGTATAAACAGTAATTAATGACATGCATTCATTGAATGAATACAATTTTTAAGATGCATATTCTTTAGACGAGTGTTTTTTAGACGAGCCCCGATTAGAAACTTAAAGTAGATTTGGGGAAACCACAGAAATTTTCACAACATTTTTCCCAGACATGATAGTATTCCCAATTGCCATAAGAAAAGTAATACATATATATATATATATATATATATATATATATATATATATTCAGATATTGTAAATCGCCTAAAGTTAACGAAAGGTTGAAACCTAGGTCGAGGAAATAACTCAATTCCAAATGAAAATTTTTCAAATTTGTATTGAACATTTTTTCAGACAATTGTGTACTGGTCTAATTTAATTTTGACCAAAAACTAATTATATATATATATATATATATATATATATATATATATATATATATATATAATTTTAGTGCAAAGAATTTGTCAATTTAAGTGAGCAGTTTCATGCAGACTTCGAAGTTTCGTGAAAACACCGTTGGGATGATTAACACATCAGGATTGTATTTTTGCTGTTGCTTATCGGTTTTGGTTCTTATATGTAGCTTAGTGTGATTCGATACTTTGTGAGAGTAGTCTATTTTGTGAGAGTTCTTTATAAAGTAAACGAGTTCATTAAAAGTAATATAAAGAAAAAAAGAAATAAAAATTTTAAAAAGCAATAAAAATTCAAACATTTGCACAATAAACAATTAAAAGAATAAATAAAAAGAACAAACGCAAATAAGACCAATCTCACAAAATATCAAATAAGACATCATAATGGTGTCTTTATGAAACTTTGAAACTTCGATGAAACAGCTCAGGTAAAGTGAGAAATTCTTTGTACTAAAACTATGAATGGTCTGTCTCCACCCTGATATCGAGCACTTTACTATAAATAAAACCTGCTTCCCGAAATACCTTTTATCAGTGAAACTGCTAAAAATAACAACAATTTTGGCGCTAAACATTACCACAATATAACACTATATATATATATATATATATATATATATATATATATATATATAACTGATGATCCACGTATACTGTCTTAATATGTGTAGGAAAGAATATTAAAACGTTTTGAGTTTAAAAATGTGCGTTTTTGACAGTATTTGTTTATTTCTACTATTATATTTTATATTTCAGACCGCCCTCGGTCCTTCATCAGAAACAAATGATTGTAAAATTTGAATTAGTAACGTATTTCGCGCGAGAGCGTCAGTGAAGAGTCTGTTTACATCACGTGACGCGTTTTTTACATCACGTGACGCGTTTGTGTAGAGAGTTTTTGTTTTTACATCAAGTGACATTGAAAGCGACAGATTTTTAAAAAATTATGTTTGTAAACCTAAACCTATCTTTAATAATGCTTGTAAATTTGTTTTAGATAAAAGAAATTTTAAATGTATCTAAAAAAGTTTTTAAAATATTTTTAAATGTACCTAAAAAAAAGTTTAGTTATTGAAGTATTTGTAAAGATTCAAAGCACCTAAGTCCCTATTTAACCGTAGCTTGTGTGTATTTAATATTAAAGTCCAGTATTTTTCTTTCTTTCTGCGTGTGTATGTAGAACTAAAATTGGAGCCTATTAGTAAACATTTGCAATTTTCTAAGGTGTGACTCGGTTGATTGAAATGTGCTCCTACTGGGGAATATTGCTTATTTTGGCGTATATTAAATTTGTGATTATTGAAGCGAAATCTAAAGCTATTACCGGATTCGCCAATATATCCACTATTGGGACATATTGAACAGAAGAGGACGTATATAATGTTTTCGTTGTCACAAGTGAGGCGTGGTGGGTGCAATCTGATTTTGGTGTTGGGTACATAGAATATTGTGTCGTTTACCAAATGTTTACAAATTAGGTACCTGGGTTTCTGACATTTTAAATTCCCTGATATGTTTGTGTCTTTTAGATATTTGTTAGAAGTGAGGATAGTTGATAGTTTGGGTGTTTGTTTCATTGCATTTATGGGTGGTTTATCGAAAATGTCTTTGATTTTTTTGTTTGATTGGAGGTTCTTGTAAGCATTTTTTAAATTTTTGATAAGTGTGTGTAAATGTTGATTGTGGTTAAACCCATGGGAATTCGGTTGTTGTTTTTTCTTTTCTTGTATGTGAGAAGTGTGTTACGATTTATGTGGATGGTTTTATTTAGTGCTTCTTTTATTATTTTCATTGGGTATTTACATTTTAGAAATTGCTTTGTTAGGTTGTTAATGTTGTTTAGAAAATCTGGATGGTCTGAGCATATGCGTTTGATTCTTAGAAATGAGCTGTATACGATAGATTTTTTAATGTAAGGGGATGACAACTGTTAAAGTGTAGGAATTTATGTTGGTTTGTGGGTTTGTTGTATAGACTGGTGGAAAGTGTATGTTCGTTTAATTTTATCATAATGTCTAAGAAAGGGACGGATGTGTTTGAGTACTCCATGGTAAATTTATTTGTATTATGGAAGTTGTTGCAGAAAGTAAAAAGTTTTTTAATTTTTCTACTCCATGAGTCCATACTAAGAAAATGTCATCAATGTATCTAAAATAATGTGATGGTTTGTATTGTAAATTGTCTAGTATCTTTCTTTCTAGAATGTGCATAAATATATTGGCATAACTAGGTGCCATTTTCGTGCTTATTGCTGTGCCACTGATCTGTAAATAATGTTTGTTGTTGAATTTAAAATTATTGTGTGTTAAGATGAAATTTACTAATTGGCATATATCTGTGATTTGATTGTTAGGTAGTTTGCTTTTAAGGAACTCATGGCAGGCTGATACTCCTTCAACATGTGGAATGTTCGTGTACAGAGACGTAACATCCATCGTTACTAGGATATAACAAACGCGTGATCCATCGTTACTAGAATATGACAAACGCGTCACGTGATGTAAACAGACTCTTCATTGACGCTCTCGCGAAATACATTACTAATTCAATCATTTGTTTCTGATGAAAGACCGAGAGCGGTCTGAAATATAAAATATAATAGTAGAAATAAACAAACACATTTTTAAACTCAAAACTTTTTAATATACTTTCCTCTCTCTCTCTCTCTCTCTATATATATATATATAACGTTTATTACCATCATTATTAACTACCTGATGAGACATCGTTCTTTCAATGTCGAATCAAATGTACAATTTTGTAGTACTTTGTGTACATTGTACATCTACTGTATAATTAATAATAAATATTCCTTGCTCAATTTTTATATTGAGCACTATATTAAATGAATGTTTTAAACGTTGCAATTATTTTCCTCGTCCATATTCACACACACACACACACACACACACACACACACACACACACATATATATATATATATATATATATATATATATATATATATATATATATATATGATATGAAAGTACAGCGAATATAATAACAGGTAATGAGATAAATGCAGTAAATATCTGGAATTAAGTAATAATCAAATGCTGGCAAACCTGGTGCCAAACGAAAAAATTCACGGGCAGGTTATTTTCATTGGCTGAAATTTTAAAAAAAATAATCAACCCAGTAAAAGCTCAGTTCAAGGTTTGTATTTTCAAGCAACATATATTAACAGTGATTTTATAAATACCTGGTTTTTACAGCGTAATTATATTTGGTGGTTTTAAATATTTTCTCCCCTCATGCAAACTTTTAAAGGATTTCAAAGGGAAACCGCGGTATTTTTTCTGTTATACGAATGGTAGTATAAATGTGGCGTTTTGATGCAAAGAAAAATATTTGTTCTATTGGTGTAGTGATTTTAACGAGCTCGTTTATTTCCTTCTTCTTATGATGGCATGGTTCATTTGTATATTTTATGCAATAAATATTAACAATGGTGTCAGAGAAGTTGAACGAGATGTTATCGCTTCTTGTAAATCACCTTTAATACGGCGCAATTTTTATACTCCCAACTAATGACACCAGGAATAAAATTCGCTGATGAATCTTTCCGGCGCACCGCAAGGATTTTTGAGATGTGGTCATATTATCATTTCCAACTATAAATCTAAATATGGTATTTTCCACTGTAAGCAGTTTGTTAATTATTTTTATTGACAATTCTTATCGAAATTGTAAATGTTAACAAAATAATAATAATGGTTTTAGTATTATTACACTTACTATTATTCTAAACATTAGTATTAGCAAAATTATTATAATGTAACAGTCAAAATAATCTTTGACATTATAATTTTCTTCAGTCATTTCATTGTTGTCATTACCACAAATGTCACCATGAGTAGAGGTATAAACCAAATAATTCTTTTCTTTAAAGACAGTGTAGATTGCACCGCTGGTGCGGATTTTTATGCTTGTGCTAAAAACAATGGTTAAATGCTCCATTATTTGTGGGATATAATGTATATATTTACGTGTATCATATAATTAAATAAATTCGACTCAAGAAAGGAACTGGATTTTAAAAGGAAATAAAAATTTTAAAGTAAAACAGAAAACTCAATTTTCTCCCCATTTCCATATATCTTTTAAATCGTGAAATACTGCATTATTTGTTATAAGATTTTATTCTAACACATTCAAATTAATAATTTAGGCAGTGTACTTGAAGCAACAGTATTTTTCCTTTTAAATTCAACTTTAGAAATATTATATCCATAATTAGAAAAAAAAAACAAGACCTTACCACAAATTAAATATTTTATAAATTGTATATAAAACACCTTAAAGGCAACTCACTCTAGGAGGTAGAAAATAATTTACTACACAATATATTGAAACTGTGACACACATACGCAAGAACGCAAGAAATTATCAAGAATGATATTAAACGTAATTTCTCCAATGATAATACGAGAGAAATCATTGAGTAGTAGCATGAACTATTTTGATTCAAACGTTCTATTAAAAAGATCAGAATTATTAAAATAATCAACATTACTGATATCGTTCCCCTGACCGAAATCATCATTGCCGGTGACAGAGTTAAAAAATATAGAAGTGACACAACAAAAATGATGACAGATCTTCTTGAATTGCTGTTATATTAATTTGGCACTTGCAAATCTGTGGAATTTATTAAATGAAATCTTTTAAAATTTTGTCACAATTCTTTTGAACGAAATTCAAGTGAACATTTAAATTAACAACAAATAAATTTATGATATAGAAGTCTGTAATTCATTCAGTGATGAAATATTTAGAATTAAAATGTCTGCGAATGTACTGAGGAATTAGTTTGGTTTTATTTAATTCTACTCAGGTCATGAAGTTTCTTTTAGAAATTTCTTTATAGAAAACATCACTTCTCTCTCTCTTTCCGCCCAATTATGGCTCTCCGCAATTCTCGAACTTATAAATAAGTTGCGCTTTTATCATCATACTTTCATTTGTGGCATTTGTCCAGCCTTCTGTTTAATGAAACCTGTCAGTTATGTTACTCATTGACTTCTCTTGCTTTTCTTACTTAGTGGGTCCTCTTAAATTGACCATTTTTTATTTTATTCATAAAATATCTTAGTTTTTCAAGCACTCTCAGTAGAATCACATTTTTATTGCTTCCAATCTCTTTTTCTACTGTGTAGAATTATTCAACATTCACTTCTAATTATAAAATTACGCATTACATTTAATTTAAGCCTAATTTATTTGTTTCTAAAACATTTCCTTTATCTTAAGATCAGGTTTTGAAAAACACCTTTCACTCTTATCATACCTCTTGAGATTTCAGTCTTCCATATTTCATTATTTATAACTAAACTACCTATATTTGTTTATATTTAACTAAACTACCCATATTTGTTTATATTTCTGAGATGTGGTATAGTAATTATTTAAATTATTTACATTGTTCCGATTATTGTTCTTATCCTTTTTTGTACATATTTCTGACGTTTCGGCCGTTGTACCCTCCAAACGTTTTCACATGATTGGAATTTCGAACTGAACTCTTTATATTGTTCTCTGAGTTAAAATGAGTCATGTCTCTTCCAGATGTTCCAGTATCTGTTTTCACCATTTAAATCAACACTATAAATTTTGTTCACCTCTGCTGTAACCATGTATTGAACTCACAACTCTTTGGGTCAATTCAGTGGATTCAACCGATGCTTTTATCCGCTGGGCCATGTGGTTACTGAGACACATTTATAAGTCCCTAAAATTTATACACTGATATCTAAAAGGAACTAGAACAATTACTTGAATAAGGTCGGAACATATTGCAGCGAAAACGAGGTGAATATGGCAACAAAGCTGAGTACAACGGTCTGAACAATGTAAATAGTGTAACTAAATTACCCATATAGATGTATTTCATCCCCTGCTTGATTTTTACATCCCGAATATGTAACTCAAAACTTTGGCCGTTGTTTTTACCGATAATTATACACTATCTTGTTACAGTTAATTGTTAATTATTCATTTTTATTTCTTTCACTACCTTGTCTAATACTTCCAACCTTATGTATGTAGCGTACATTACTGAGCTTACATCCACTAAAGATAATTCCGAGTGGGTCTTTTAGTTCAAAGTAGAGCTGATGAAAAAGTTAATATTAATTATCAATTTATTTTTTGAAATTTTTTATGTACATACCTTTTGAATAACAAAATAGAAAAAAAACTCTATATAACGCGTTTTATATTTTAATTGACTTCTTCAAACTAAAATAATATTAAGATCTTTTCTTCTAACTCACCCCAAAATAGAAATTCCCTTCAAAATAAATAAGAATTTATTTTTTTTGTTGCCGCCTAAAAGGTTACTGCGTGAGTAATAACCCAAATAGAGGTTAGAAAAAATAGCAATATTTATAATATCATCAATTACAAGAATCGCAATCTGCGGGAAGTAAATAAACACTACTAATAGAGAACTGTTAGTCAGTAAGAAAACCCCATTCTATCCATGGAATTCGACGTATCATATAAGGATTGGGACATGCCCATTACTATACATAGGTACGTACATAACAATTTCTTAAAATTCACAACTGAATAATCTTACATGAGAGTGAGTGGCTGATAAGCTACATTAAGACCGCCCAAATTGTTCTCGAGATGATTAAAATTTTCAATATCTCATATATTTGAATAAATTTTCGACATACCTCTTATGCGTCCATATATATATATATATATATGCGTCCATATATATATATATATATATATATACGCGAATATCAATTACACTTACTCCCTGGTTTTTAGTAATTTTTAATTCTAATTGTTGGAGTTGTTGTAAGGCAAGCAAAATAAATTTACGACATATATATATATATATATATATATATATATATATAGCTTCATGTGCAAATTGACTCCCTGAAAAATATTCATTATTCTCTGCTTAGATATTTTCTGTTGACTGAAGCTTGAACATTTCATCACAAGCTGTGATCTAAATGCAATCATATCCATTCTAAAATAATCATTACAAAGTGAAGTCTCTCCTTCTAAGAGATAAAATTACTAAAAATAATTACAGCTGACTTTCCTCCGTTAACTACAAGACAGAAGATAGAAAATGTAATTGCTACAAGTGATTACACGAATAATTTATCAAAGTTCAAAGACATTCATTTCCTGAGAATGGGTTAGGAATCTCAGAATAATTTGATAGTGTCAGTAATATCCGTATGTGTGTATCAATTCTTGTTTTTATCAAAGAAAACCTTGCTTTAAAAAGAAAATTAAAAAAATGAAAATGTGCGTGCGCGTATACGTGTGTATGGTTAAATTGGGAATTATGACTTCAAATTGAAAGATTTTATCACTCAAGCACACATACATGCACACAACTTCTCTTTACAAGAGCAAACGAGTTCATTGAATTTAAATTGATTGAAATTGATTTAAAGTACGATGATGCAAGCAATTTCAAAATCCGGACACTCTGAATTAGGGATAGACATTCATATATATATAATGTTGAAGCCCCAAATTTGAACGTGAGAGAGAGAGTGTGTGTGTGTGTGTGTGAGTGTGTGTGAGAGCGAGAGAGAGAGGGAGCAAGGTGAAAGAAGTGTGATGTGATAGAGAAGAAAGAGACAGAACAGTTATCTTTCATTATTTACATTCGAAATAATGTCCCTATCATTGATAATTTTTGTTATCACAACGTTTCGATCTTCTTCAGGTATGTATCAAGCCGGATGACTTTCAGGGAATTTCGAACGGAACACTTTCATTTATCTTCATTTCGCTCTCCATATTTAGAGATTGGCCTTTTTAGGCTATTGTTCTGTGCCTAGTAGATTGCATGCTTTGTTAATTTGGTTGCACTGTAATTGTGAGATCAACGCACTGAGTGAGTAGTAGAGAACTTAAATCAATAGAAAAAGAGTTCACTTTAAAATCCTTTGAAGGTCACTGGGGTCGGAATGGAGATATTTTCCTGGCGCAAATAATGATAAATACACAATCCATGAATTATAAGATACATGAACAGAGATGTCGTTTTCATAAAATTTTGCACTGAATTTAAATGAATTGTGTACTTTAACATTTTTCATGTGTTAACCAATCATAATATTTAAAACATCAGATATGTCTTTTGAATAGAACTAAATATATACACACACACACGTTAAGGCGACTACACATGCGTCCGAACGAAAGATGGAGGTAGTTTTAAAATTCCCAACGACTCGCGCATAAACATAAACTTAGTCCAATTAGTTTCCAAGGAAGAAAAGTGTAACGAATATTCTTTACCCTAATATTGTTCTTGAGATTTAAAATATTTATATATAGTTATTCCACACACACACACACACACACACACACACACACACACACACACACACACACACATATATATATATATATATATAAGCGCATGTGCGTGTATAACTCTGTGTGAGCCTGCATTTTACTCACACGGTTACTGGTAGCGTAACCCTATTAGAAAGTGAGTGATTTTTAAATTATTTGAAAGCGATGCAACTCTTTCTCGTGATATTCAACACACATCACCAAATGATGTGTTTACACATACATTCGTGTAAACATATAAGTGGTTGGTGGTTTCAGCCAAGAAATAATTTTCGTCTCTATATAAAAATATCCATTACACATGCGCGATACATGAATACAGATGTTGAGAAATATCAAACTTCAATTAATTCTAGTATTTAAAATATCTATCCATTTCTGATACCCATTAACATTGACTTTCAAAAAAAGGAAAAAGAAAGCTTTTGCAATTCAGATTACATCTTTTTATCGAAACTGACTTCTGAAGTCGTTTTTTTTATTCTAACGCAAGAAGTATTATGCAACTAACGAACTACAATTACTATTTGAAGCAACCTATTAACACAATTGCTGTCACAGGAGAGAAACAGTGGTAAATTTTGTGGTTGATTTTTTCCTAGCAAGTTGTATTTGTAGGAAAATGGCTTCTTTTTAAATTAACTCATTAAAAACGGGAAAGTCTTTTTTATATTTAACGATTTAATTTATACTTGCTTAGGAAAATTCTACACAGAATTACCGAAAGCACTTTTATAGCTAAGAAATATTTGATACTGTATTGGCGTATTCATTTGATGTACTCTTTGAAAGTTTTATTCGTACTTATTAATATATTTTTCTTTATATATATATATATATATATATATATATATATATGTGTGTGTGTGTGTGTGTGTGTGTGTGTGTGTGTGTGTGTGTGGAGTGAACGTTTCATTGGCACATTAAGTTATATTTTAATATAAACCTTCAAGCAAATGCACTTACATCATAATTTATTTGTACTGATTTTTTGAATTATGCACAAACACACATATGTTTATATATATAGACGAATATGTGTATAAATATGACGGCCGCAAGTTCAAATATTTATGGAGGCGTGCTAAGCAAGTCAATTTTTGCAGGATTAAGAGAAAAGCTTAACAGAAGGTGTGTATAGTGAATATCATGAATGCAATAAAAGTTTTGTTGATCGCAGAAAAATTCGTAGCCAAAGGCATAAATAGTCAGGAATTCTTTGTTCCGGAATATTAATTCTTGTACTTAAAATGGCGATAATTATGCTGCATAGATGTGTGTGTGTTTTTCACAAGGGTTAGTTATATCATTTGAATAATGGGCACATTTTGTAGTATAGTCTTTTATAGATTTGATCAACTTCAATCAAAATATGTAAAATAAAGAAGAAAGCAAAAATACTAATCATATATATATACAGTCCTCTCCAAAAGTATTTGAACAACAATATTGTTTTAGTCATTCACTGACGACATTTGGGTTTCAGAGTAAATGATGAATATCTGAAAAGTGTTCAGAATTTCAGCTTTATTTTTTGGTACATACATTTAGATGGGTTAAACAATTTAGAACATACCAGCTTTTGTTTGTATACACCCACCTTTCAAGTGAACAAAGCTAGTATAACACGCTACTGTTACCCAGGTATTGCCTTTTATATTGATTGTTAAACAATAAACACTGAATGACTATTCTTAGGTTTAGTCTTGGGTTTTCCCTGAAAATATTGCATTTCTTGTTTAGAATGCTAAACCAACATGAAGAAGTGAGAAATGACAGTAAGTGAAAAGAAGGCTATTTTGAAGTTGAGAAAAGAAAAATCGATAAGAGCCATTAGAAAAAAATATTGAGTATAGCCAAAACAACAATTTGAAATGTCCTGAAAAAAATAGAAACTACTGGTGTACTAAACAACAAACATAGAACTAGCTGGCCAAGGAGAACAACAGCTATTTATGACAGAAATGTTATGAGAGCTGTGAGGAAAAATGGCAAAACAAGTCAGTCACATCACCAACAAACATCACAGTGCAAGATAAATAATTTACAATCCCATGGTCGAAAAAGTTTTTGAGAGCAGAAATATAGGGACAACACTACAAGATGCAAACCACTCATCAGCGGTAAGAATTGAAAAGTCAAAATGGAATTCTCAAAAATGTACACGGATGAGTGCACCAGAATTACTGATAGCTACCGTTCAGAAACCATTTTGGAGGCGATTCAATGTTGCTTCTATGTTAAGATCACATTTATCGGAATGAAATGATACAGATGAACGACAAATATTTTGGAAGAAGAAATTTTGGATTGATGAGAGCTAGATAAACATCTACCAAAATGATGAAAACTTCAAAGTGTTGGAAAAGAAAAGATGCTTATCTGTGAAGCATGGTGAAGACGGACTTGGCTTGGGGTTGTATGACTGCTTCTGGATTATCTAACAACATGGTAAGAACAATTGTCTGCAAGTTTACAAAGAAATTAATCCAAAATAATCGGGATGAAGTTCATCAAGCAGCAGGAAAATTATCCAAAACCTAATGCCAACACAACAAAGAAGTTAATCAGGAGAAAAAGTGGAATGTTTTAGAGAGGCCAAATCAATCACCGGACCATAACCCAACAGTGTATGCATTTCATTTCCTGAATATATATATATATATATTGAGAATATCATTGAGAATATCAAAAACATTATAATAGAATTTTAAACCAATTTAAAAACTTCGGCAATGAGCAACATGCTAAAAGATTAATTATTACAATAACAATACTTGCAATTGTCGAAAACTAAGTGATTTCCCATTACGGGATAATTTGCAAATTATTAAATCCCCAAATTTAAACCTACCGAACAAATGTCACGAAGTAACTTGCATCTGTCATCATCGTCTCCTATTTCCCGTAAAATACAGTTAATTAGTTTTCTAATATAATATAGCTACACCCCTTAAACTATAATCTACACACTAACATAAATTTATTGATTCTCTCAACTTTGGTAATTAATTTGGTTTGGTTAACGGATAGATCCCTTACTAATTCGACTACATCAGTTTGACGTACATTATATTTTTAACACTTTCATATCTTTATTAATTTTTCGCCACTTTATGAAATAAGAACTTAAAGTAAATTCTGTAACCGTTTCACGAATACAAACGATACCATTGCAGACATGCTAAGATACATATGTATACATACAAATGTCTCATGACTGACACCGAATGTGTCTGGGTGTTGATATCATTTTAATTCTCTACTCAACTCACCCTTATGATCTAATTCCTCCAATCCATCATGATCTGGCTTTCTGTTGGTTAACTGAGACAAACGTTCCGAAAATCTCTCTCTTAATAGTGTGGATATGGTAACAATTGTACTGTTTTTAAGTTTCTATATATAATGAGTCCTAGCAGAAAAAATTTTTGTCTAAGGAGGTGCTAATAAGCAGGCACCGAAACACAACGGCTCTTGTGTTGCAGTAAACTATGATTTATTATAAACACTTATAATAAATATATTACCACACACACACACACACACACACACACACACACACACGCACGCACATATGTGTGTGTGTGAGTGTGTGTATGTATCATTGATTTTTCGTCATAATTAAATTATATCAGTACCAAATATTCAATGCATTTATATTGTAGAACATTTGAATATATACATTTAGAAATGAGTTATTTCCGCAACCTAGTTTTCAACGTTTTTGTAATTTTAAGAATTTGTGGTTGCTAAAACTTCCAGTCGCGCGTTTATAAAAAATCCATGTTTGTACGTTTGAAAATCGTTGAAAAAACAGTTATTATGAATTTCATGAAGATACCGAAAGCGTGTAACCTAGTTTGCGAAAATAACTCATTTACAAATTAATATATATATATATATATATATATATATATATATATATATATATATATATATATATATTCTTCCGGTCACGCTCAGTGCGGGGTTAGATTTGTTTTTCTTGTTTTAATGTAAGATACTCAATAGTAGTTACACCAATATATATGTGGTTGTCATTTTAGACAGCATTTCGATATAAATATTTTGACATCATTTTTAACGGTACGGAACCCCTCGTGTATATATATATATATATATATATATATATATATATATATATATATATATATATATATATTAGAGAGATAGAGAGAGAAGAGAGTGTATATGTATATATATATATTTTGTGTATATATATGTTATGCGTATATATATATTATATATATACTGAGTATATATATATATTGTGTACATATATATATATATATATATTGTGAATATATATAGCCTATATATATATTGTTTTTGTATATATATATTGTTTGTGTGTATATATATATATTTATATAGTGTATATACACATATATAGTATATGAACTATGTATACATTACCCCGACTCTAGTATCTCGAGTAAGATCAAAACTTGACCCTCATAAGGCGAGTGGTGGTGATGGAATCCCGGTGATTGTACTTAAGAAATGTGCCCCTGAACTCTCTTCTGTCCTCTCAAAACTCTATAAATATTGCCTTTCTGCTTCCTGTTTTCCTGCATGTTGGAAGTTCTCTTCTGTTGTTCCTGTATTTAAGAACTCTGGTGAACCTTCGGACCCATCCGACTATCGCCCTATCAGCCTTCGACTAATTTTCGGGAAAGTGTTCGTGGCCATTATTAAGGCTAAAACAGTTCAACATCTTACTGCTCATAATCTATTCTCTGACAGGCAGTATGGCTTCCCCTTCGTCAGGTCCACGGCCAACATGCTAACGACCATTACGGAGTACATGTTCCAGGCCCTTGAGGAATCCGGTGAGGCTCGTGCTCTTGCTCTGGATATGTCCAAGGCTTTTGACAGGGTTTGGCACGCTGGCCTTCTATGCATGCTACAGGGTTATGGTATTACCGGACGCTTGCTTGATCTGATCCAATCTTTTCTAAATAATCGCATAATGAAAATTGTCTTGAATGGGCATGCCTCCACATCCTAGTATACAAACGCTGGTGTCCGTCAGGGCTCTATCCTCGGCCCGACACTCTTTTTTGTTTTCATAAATGATCTCCCAGACGAGATCAAGTGCCAAGTAGGCATCTACGCAGATGACACCACACTTTACTCTCGCATCAGTAAGAAATCCGGTGTGGCGAATAAACATAATCTCGCTGCTGATCTTGAGGTGGATCTACATTCTGTGGTGAATTGGGGTAAGAAGTGGCTCGTAAATTTCAATGCGTCTAATACCAATCTGCTGTCTGTCAATCATCACGGGCAACCGCTCCTGCCTCCCATAAGGATGGACCAAGCGAGTCTCCCTGAGAGCAATACACTACGCCTTCTCGGCCTTATCCTCTTTTCCGATCTCAAGTGGAACCACTACATTGAGTCAATAGCTAAATCCACTGCTAGGAAGGTTGGGTCACTGTGTCGAGCCAGGATGTTTTTCCCGCTTGAATCCATCCTGCATATATCCAAATCCACCATTCGTCCGTCAATGGAGTACTGCTACCATATATGGTCAGGTGCCCCGGCTGTTCATCTCAGTGTTCTTGACAGGCTTCAAAGGAGAATCACTTATGTGATAGGTACCGACATTCACTCCAGCCAATTCCCCACCGACTGGAAGTGGCTTCCCTTTGTCTGTTCTATCAATACTTTCATGGATTCTGCTCCAACGAACTTAAGTCACTGGTGCCTCTGCTACAGGTGTTTACTCGTGCAACCAGACTGGCAACTGGGTTTCACCCATTCAAAGTTAGTTCAACCAAATGCAGACGACAATTATACTCCTGCAGCTTCTTTTCTCGCTCTTCCTGCGTGTGGAACTCACTTCCATATTCTTGCTTTCCTGACGGCTACAACCTTCAGGAATTTAAATGCAATGTCAATACTCATCTCTTCACCACTTGATTCAAGTTCTTTCTTCACCACCCTGTATATCCTTTCCTTTCTCTCCACCTTGGCAACTGTCACCACGCCTGTGTTCCCATCCTTCTCTTGCTCCTTTCTAATTGGTTGGTCTTTCTCTACACTTCTATCTAATCTTTTTACTCTTATATATATATATATATATATATATATATATATATATATATATATATATATATATATATCTTATATACATATATATTGTTTGTATGCATGTATAAATATATATTGCGCGCATGTATTTATTAATATATATTGTTTATCTATATGCACATACTCACAAATATATGTATATATGCCGTGTATTTGTCTGTATGTGTGTACCGTATATCTTTCTACATTGATATATAAAGAGAGCGAATTAACGATTATTATGTTGTATAACTTCGATTGTGCGTTTAATGTTAGACAAGTGTAGAACCTTTTGAAAGAAAACTAGTTGATTTTCTTCGAATTTCGTTTAAGACAATTTTAACGCTGCAACTCTGTCACACTCTTGGCTTAATTACCGATAAAACTATTTTACATTGCAGAAACAGTTTTCAAAATTTCAAGAATAGTTGAGAAAATCTAATGAAAAGTAAATGAACACGAGAAGAAAAGAATAAGAAAGAAAACTACTTTTTTGAATCTGCACCTGCGAAAGTCGGTAAGCTTAATCAATTATAAAAATCCTGTTAAGAAAAGTAAGTGAGAAAGTCTTTTGAAAAGTGTTAATATTGAAAGGTTTTCATCGTTAATCTTATTTTTTCTTTTTTCTTAAAGTCAAAATGTTTTCTATTAATGAAATATTGACACCGATGTAGACTGGGTTATGATGCCTTTTCTGGCTTTATTTAATTGGTGATAGATACCTATATTTCTGTTTGTAGTTTCTGTTTATTGGCAAATGATTTTCCATTTCTCTTCTCAACATAATCGATGACAATGTTGAATAAATTAAGACAATGAAAGTAATTATTTTTATTCTGCTCATGGACATTTAGTTTAAACAATTGGTATATATAATCTTTGAGATTACTTATTGTTGAGATCTGTCTAAAATTTAAGCTAGTGTCATTAAAAATGCTGGATTCAATGCCGATATGCAAATTCAAGATTGGCAGTACTAGACTTGCGGCAATGTTTCAATATATTAAATTTTAAATGGCAAGAAGTAATCGTACTTTCTATGCTAACCGTTTCTTATGTTAAAGTCTTTGTTTGTAGGACTCTTAATTTTGAAAATGTAAATAAAATGTCTTTCCCTATCTTCAGTCTTCTTAATTTGTATTATTTTACTGTTCAATATCTTTAATATTCTTTCTCATATTCTTTCCCTCTCAGCAGCCCATTAAATCTTTGTGGTTTTATTGCTTTGCGAGGGTGAAATTATTAAAAAGTAATTATATGAACACCGCGTCTTAGCTATTAGTCCTAAAACGTTAAACCAGAAACTGTAACATAACAACTGATCAGAATATCTATCTATCTAGCTAGCTAGCTAGCTAGCTAGCTATTGACGAATATCTATGACACTGGTCAACTCATTTTTTATGGATGGTATTCCAATGCATTTTACCTAATTTGGAGTGCTGAATACAAATGTAGCATCATTTTTTGCTTATCACATCACATCACATCACATCACGTTTTTAAGATATAAAAACTTGCATGTTTGAGGATATGAATACTATACTCATAATTAAAAAGAGAAAATAATTAAATAATAAGTTGTTAACAAGTTACATGAGTAAATGTAATGCACATGTAAGAATTAAGGATGATGATTAGAAAATATGTACTAAATGTCTAATTTATTTCAGCATCTACTCTTTGGCATATATGTTCTCTTTGATGATCTTTTATTTACAGCTCCGAGGACATCTCTCTTCAAGGTCATGCAATAATCTCCCATCATGCTTGAGTCCTCTCTACCTTGATAACGTTCTTTCATTTCTTTAATATCTTGATGAAAGCGTTTACCTTGCTCTTCACATCCCATCACATTCACATCATTCATCTTCTATGGAAACTTGTCTAAGTAACTGTGCAAATAATGTATCTTGATGCTCATTCTACATCCAAGTAATCGTCAACTCAATAGTAGCTCTTTTATAATATCTTAGTATTTGTCAGCTTTCCTATTGACAAGACTATCATGCACCTCATCGGAAAATGCATTCTAAGCTCTAACTTCTTCCACATTCATTGTTTGAACAAAGAACTGTTCTTATTTGCAGTGCATCAAATGTTCTTGCATTTTTAATCAAAACCGTGAGCTGGAAAAGTTGAACATATATAGCTGAAGTAATCTCTACTGCGGTCAAAAGATTTGATAAATTTTAAAGTTTTATATGCAGTGGGAGTAAGAAATCATTTTTATTATCAACTAGAGACTCATTAGTGATGTTTTTATCACCAGGCATCAAACTGATTCTTAGTAGCCATTTCTTCTTTATTCAGGGATCAACTGTAACCATACTTGCCCAGTAGCACAAGAAAAGGGTCTACTTTGTGTAACCACCTTACTGACCAAGAAGAAAATTCACCATTTTCAAATATAAATAAATTTCCCATTCATGAATGTAGTATTCCAAACTTTCAAGAATCTTGATGGTAGCATACACTTCTTTCATTTTTACAGAATTTACTATTAAGATTGAGCCGTACTTATTTACATTATAAAGTGAAACACATTTCAAGCTTCTTTTATAACTGTCAAAAAGTCTCCACTCACTTGAATCATGTGCAAGCAGTCCCAAAGTGAGAATTTATTTAATATGTTTACAATAAACAAGTTGACTATACAAACGGAAGCATTTTCGCAGTTCTGAATTGCTTTTACGATACAAGAAGACAACCGTACCAGCTTTCAGCAGTCTTTTTACTTTTAAACTAGAAGCCAACAATTCAGCAGGTTCCTTTGACAAATACAAAACTCTGACTAGTTAATTTAATTCACCCTACCTAAACAAAAAAGGTTTATCACAATCTACATTAGATGGCTTAAAAATATCAGTCTGATTTATTTCGTCTGTTGAACTAGACTAATTGAAGGATTCAACATCAATCTCAGGCAGCTTAATAAATACAGACACACGTATTTTCTCACCCTGTGCAACTGGATGAATGGCAGATGGTATATTTGAATATTTCAAGTGTTGTTTAGTTTTCTTATTGAAATATTTTACCATAACAAAGCCGAAGTAGCAGTTACCCAAATGGTTTGTTGGTTCTCTCCAAACCATTTGCATGCCAAACTGATGCTTAGCATTCTTCTCTTAAGACCATGGTCGCAAAGTTTCTATACTGGTTTTGCACAATTTTTAGATGGCACAGCATATAGCAGAAGATATGTGCATTATTACAGCACTTTCTTCTTTGAGATGTAGTCATAGCTGCTATATCCCAGAGTGTGTACGATGCAATATTTAAGCAAGCATAAAAAATCAGGACTAAGATTACAACAGGTATTTTTGTCGTGAATTTGTGCGCAATTCTGATTAGCTGTTAGAAAGTAATGTCAAATTATTTCCTGGTTAGAATCGGGAAGTAATGCCTAAATCACTTCCTGGTTGGAACACGCAAAAACTCTGTTAATGAGTACTCTTGTTTTTTTATAATCTACAAAATGAATGCAATATATAACATATATCTCAAAATTCAGTATTAACTATACCGTTCGTTTAATATTTTACATGATTTTCTGATTTTTCTTTGTGAATCAAATTGCTTTTTAGTATTCGTTCACTAAAGATTGTCATTACAATATTATTTATCCAGGCAATTAGAAATAAGTGAGACATCATACAAAATACGGCGTAAAAAATGTCTTCAATCTATTAAAAACTTCTCACCCTACAAATAACAATGCACAACCAAAAAGTATTTAAAGACTGCTGTATATGATTATACTGATTTCACAAAACTGTAATGTAATAGAGCAAATCTGAGACCAGATTTGGATTCATACCCCAAAATTAGTTTAAATCAGCTCTAATTCTTCATGCCAGAGAAACAATGTTGATCAATGTTGTCCATTTATCGTTGTGTATAAATTTTCTGTCCATCGTAGTCTACCATTGTCTTTCTAACTATTGTAGTCTGCAAATTTTCTATCTATCTATCTATCTATCTATCTATCTATCTATCTATCTATCCATCTATCCTATCTATCTATCTATCTATCTATCTATCTATCTATCTATCTATCTATCCTATCTATCTATCTATCTATCTATCTATCTATCTATCTATCGTAGTGTATAAATTATCTATTTATCATAGTCTATGCATTATTTATCCATCTATCGTATTCAGTTCATTATCTACCTATCGTAGTTTACCCAATACCCATATTTTTTATAATCATTTCACACCAAGCAAGGTAGAACAGTGGTGCACAGGGGATTACATAAAAGGTGAGTGACGAGAAAGAGTAATAAGTTACGGAGGTGTCAAAGAATGAGTAAGAAAAGAAGGACAATACAGGTGTGAAAAAGTCTGCATAAGAGTAGAGTGGAAAAGAAGAATATGATACAAGGATTGTCAGGGAAAGGATGTGAGTCAAGGAGATAAAAGATCGCAATTGACTTTGCATTTAAATTCTTGGAGATTATACCTGTTAGGAAAGCAAGTAAAAGGAAGGAAATTCCAGAGGCGTGAAGTGCGAACAAAGAAACTGGTAGAGTAGAAGTTGGGATTACATCTAATTGGTTTCACTGTAAAAGTGTAGGCTCTAGCCGCTAGTCTAATAGCTCGACTAAATTCATGCAGAGCGGGTACCATGGAGCGAGGTTCATCGGAGAAAGTATTTGTTCATCGGAGAAAGTATTTGTTCATCGGAGAAAGTATTTGTAGAAAATCCTTTATCTTGAATCTCCTGATCATTCCTACATGTTTCTTCGTCTCTCGCATTATATCAGTCTATCTATAGTATATATATCGTAGTATATATATTATCTTATTATCTATCTATAATATATATAATTGTCATCCGCAGACAGATCTGTTTCGCTGTATCACAGCTCATCAGTACGGTTAGACTCCGATTGCTACACAACCCAGGATCGAAACCCGATCGATTTTGGCTTCAGTCGGCGACTCTACCCCTGGGCCACGGGGCGTTCGGCAGTCGTTTTAGCGCATATCATATTACGCGCCCAATACCTAGAGTGCTCAAATTTCATTCTTACTGAAATGAGCGATGCGTACACGCTAGAGTGGCTACTGTTTTTCAAAGTCTACCTTTCTTCTAGAGTGCTCAATCAGGGTGTGAGAGCGTAATATATATATATATATATATATATATATATATATATATATATATATAGTGATGATCATCTACGTATACTGTCTTAATATGTATAGGAAAGAATATTAATAAAAAGTTTTGAATTTAAAAACGTACTTTTTTAAACAGTATTTGTTTATTTTTATTGTATTTTTATATTTCAAACCGTCCTCGGTCCTTCATCAGGGGACCGAGGACGGTTTGAAATATAAAAATACAATAAAAATAAACAAATACTGTTTAAAAAAGTACGTTTTTAAATTCAAAACTTTTTATTAATATTCTTTCCTATATATATATATATATATATATATAGAGAGAGAGAGAGAGAGCGTAATATATATATATATATATATATATATATATATTAAAAAAGGATTAATTCAAAGATGTTGAATGGCCATTTCGATATGAAGATCCCCACGGGGGACGACACATCACCTCAGCAACAGAAAAAACCTTTCAGAAACTGGAGAAAATTAGTCTACTTTTCCTTTTTAAATAGATTGCAAAGAAATTAAAAAATAATTAATAAAATAAAATAAAAATAAAAATAAAGGGAAAGAAAAAGAAAAAGAAAACGAAAAAGAAAAAGAAAAAGAAAAAGATAGAATAAAATCATACATACCTATAGAAGTACACACATACATACATATATATATACACACAATTCTACGAATAAGAATACATATATACATACACATACACACACATACATTCAATTTATTACACACTTATATACATATACATGCGCATACACACATATATATGTGTGTACACACCTATATACAAAAAATTCATATACACATAATATACATGTGTACACATACATGCACACATATACACACACACACACACACACACACACACACACATATATATATATATATATATATATATATACATATTCCATATGCACTCACACACATACATATTAATGAATATTATGAAAAGAAGCATTTAAATAACTAAAAAAATTTTTTCAAAATTACATATAGCCCACATACATAAATACATATATACATATATATACATATATATACAAATATGCACATCCACACACAAACATACACATATACATAAAATAAATAAATAAATAAATAAATAAAAAAATTAAAATTAAAAATTTTTTTTTAAATATTAAAAAAATTATCGAAAAATTTAGAATTTAAAAATTAAAAATTAGAAGTTAAATTTTAAAATCCGCCCTATGGCGGCACTTGTTTATAAATTCCCTCCTAAAGTTCAAAAGTAAGTCCTGATGAGGATACTTCAAAATCAGAATCTTCTCCAATAAACACAGACGACACCGATCACGAAAACTTTAAGGAGTACAAGCTGAGCCTATTAATTTCCAGCTGATTTCCAGCTGATTATAGGGTTGAGGTTACTTCCAATCTCAAAATTGTAAACTATCTAGATATCACCCTTAACTTAAATGATGGTTCCTACCAACCCTTTCTCAAAGAAAATAGTTCTCCCACCTATATAAATAGTTTATCCAACCACCCCAAGAATATTATAAGACAAATACCCAAGATAGTAAATAATAGGGTTAACCAATTATCTTCCAATATAAAAATTTTCAACGCAAGCAAAGAAATTTACGATAAGGCCCTTCAGAAAAGCGGTTTTGTTAATAAGTTAAAGTATGATAAGCCTACTATAAACCCAGAATCATCAAAAACTAAAAACACCCGAAAATGTAGAAAAAGGAAGATAATTTGGTTTAACCCTCCTTTTTGTAAGCTAACTAATATAAATATTGGTAAGTATTTTCTCAGATTAATCGATAAACATTTTAATAATAATAACAATCCCTTAAATAAAAATTTTTAATAGGGATTCACCCTAAAAATTAGTTATTCTTGCACCTCAAATATAGATAATATAATTAATTCCCACAATAAACAAATTTTAATGAACCTAAATAATACGGAAGCTAAATCCGGAATTGTCGACAAATGCAATTGTTATTCTGTGGATGCCTGTCCGGTGCAAGGCAAATGTAAATCCACTCATGTAATTTATGAAGCCCGCATTTCTCCATCTAATAACAAGGACAATTACCGGACCTATATTGGCATGTCCGCGGGCTCTTTCAAACAGAGGCTTTATAATCACAGGTACTCGTTTTCGAACCCTAAACAGAGATTCCAGACGGCACTATCACGTAGGTTCTGGGAAATGAAGGAGAAAGGGCAGGACCCTATAATCAGCTGGAAATTAATAGGCTCAGCTTGTACTCCTAAAGTTTTCGTGATAGGTGTCGTCTGTGTTTATTGGAGAAGATTCTGATTTTGAAGTATCCTCATCAGGACTTACTTTTGAACTTTAGGAGGGAATTTATAAACAAGTGCCGCCATAGGGCGGATTTTAAAATTTAACTTCTAATTTTTAATTTTTAAATTCTCAATTTTTCGATAATTTTTTTAATATTTTAAAAAAAAATTTAATTTTAATTTTTTTATTTATTTATTTATTTGTTTTTTTTTTATGTATATGTGTATGTTTGTGTGTGGATGTGCATATTTGTATATATATGTATATATATGTATATATGTATTTATGTATGTGGGCTATATGTAATTTTGAAAAAATTTTGTAGCTATTTAAATGCTCCTTTTCATAATATTCATTAATATGTATGTGTGTGAGTGCATATGGAATATGTGTATATATATATATATATATATATATATATATATATATATATGCGTGTGTGTGTGTGTGTGTGTGTGTATATGTGTGCATGTATGTGTACACATGTATATTGTGTGTATATGAATTTTTTGTATATAGGTGTGTACACACATATATATATGTGTATGCGCATGTATATGTATATAAGTGTGTAATAAATTGAATGTATGTGTGTGTATGTGTATGTATATATGTATTCTTATTCGTAGAATTGTGTGTGTATATATATGTATGTATGTGTGTACTTCTATAGGTATGTATATAATAATTGTAATTATTTTTTTTTATACCTAGTGTTGTCTTTATTTAGTTTAATTTCAAATGACCTAATTTTTTTAAAAATAATTTTATTTTAAATCCTGTATCTTTTTATTCCCTTTTATTAATAATTATGCCTTTTTAAGTAAAAGCCTTTTTCTAATACTTCAACGTTTTGGGGAAATTAGGTTTTTGAATTTGTCCAGCGTCTGTAATATTTAAAACAATTTTTTTCTTTAGTTTCTTTCTTTTTCCCTCCCTTCCTTCTTTTATCTCTCTTACCACCTTTTTTCCGTGTTGCTTAAACTTACGTCGATTTAACGCGGCTGTCTGTTAATTTTTAGTTACATTCTCCCTTTTTTTTGCGAACCCAGACGATGTCAATTTTTTTCTTTTCTTATTTATTTGATTTTATTCTATCTTTTTCTTTTTCTTTTTCTTTTACGTTTTCTTTTTCTTTTTCTTTCCCTTTATTTTTATTTTTATTTTATTTTATTATTTATTTTTTAATTTCTTTGCAATCTATTTAAAAAGGAAAAGTAGACTAATTTTTCTCCAGTTTCTGAAAGGTTTTTTCTGTTGCTGAGGTGATGTGTCGTCCCCCGTGGGGATCTTCATATCGAAATGGCCATTCAACATCTTTGAATTAATCCTTTTTTAATATATATTTGCTCTGTAATATTTTATTACATGGAGCTCTCTTCCTGTATCATTTTTTAATATTAAAATAATTTTTTAATATTAATTAGGATCGGTTTTTGGAATTTACCTTCCTGCTTTTTTCCCTTGGATTGAAGTATCTGAATTAAAATATATATATATATATATATATATATATATATATATATATATACATATATATATATATATCCTATCTATCCTAGCATGTTAAATATCTGTCTGTCTATTATCGATTTGACTATCTAAAGTAGTCTATTCATTATCGATATATCTGTCGTAGTATTTTTATTTATATAATCGTGTCGCCCCAAGCAAGGTATTTTACTGCCACTATCGTGCAGGGGGTTACATAGGAGGACTGTTGAGATGTGAGAGGCTGCAGGGGGTGTCAGGAAGAAAATGGGAGAGGGAAGAGAGTACTGATGAGAGTGGAGTGGACGAGGAGGAATGTTATGAAGAGTGAGAGGTTGAAATGGTGTCAGAAAGTGAGTAAGAGAGGGAAGAGAGTACTGATGAGAGTGGGGTGGATGTAGAAAAGCATGAGAGAGAGGATGTAAGTTGGTGAGATAGGAGATAACTGTTGACTTTACATTTAAATTCTTTGAGATTGTAACTGTCAGGAGAGCAAGTATGCGGAAGCGAATTCCACAGGCAGAAAGTGCGGGAAAAGAAGCTGATGGAGTAGAATTTGCGTTTACAATTTATTGGTTTCACAGTAAAGGGGTGGGACCTAGTTGCTAGCCTTGTGGCTTGAGGAAATCCGTATATAGGGGGTACCACTGAGCTAAGTTCATCGAAGCAGAAGCCATGAAAGTATTTGTAGAAGAGACACAGGGAAGCCACACTGCGTCGATGAGAAAGCAACTGTATCCTAGCTGCCAAGTCGGGATCGATCACATTACAAATTCTTCGTTGGATTCGGTCGAGGACACCTAGGTGGATAGCAGGAGCACCGGATCAAATATGGCAGCAATACTCAATGAATAGACATGCATATGCGCAGGATTGTTTCGGACGGAAAAACTTCCTGGCTCTACACAGAGAACCGACTTTCTTAGCAGCGGTTTTAGCTATGGCTTCTATATAGTTATTCCACTTGAGGTTTGGTGTTAGAGTTAACCCGAGTAGGTGCAGTGTTTCGATTTCAGGGAGAGAAGCCTGATCCATGTTAATGGGCGGGAGGAACGATTGTCTGTGGTGGTTATTAGATAGCAGCTTCGTTTTGGAAGCATTAACATTTACTAGCCATTTCTTGCCCCAGTTAACCACTATTTGGAGGTCTTTTTCAAGCTCGGCAGCGAGGTTTGCTTTTTCAGCCTCGGTAGATTTTTGATCGAGACGATAGGAAACCGTAGTGTTGTCAGCATATATGCCCACTTGGGATCTTATTACATCCGGGAGATCGTTAATATAGATAAGGAAAAGCATAGGATCTAGAATAGAGCCTTGAGGGACACCCACATTCATGTGATACTATTGGGAGACTTGTCCATTCAATACCACCCTCATTTTACGGTTGGAAAGAAAGGACTGGATTAGGTCAAACAATTGTCCAGTTATACCATAGCCCTGCAGCTTGCATAGAAGGCCAGCATGCTAGATTCTGTCAAACACTTTGGATATGTCAATGGCCACAGTTCGGGCTTCACCGCTTTTTTCGAGAGCCTGGTATATATACTCAATGATAGTCGTGAGCATATCTGCAGTAGACCTGGTGAAGCGGAAGCCAAACTGTGTTTTTCAGAAAAGAGTCTATTAACTCTGAGATGTTGTACCACCTCGGCGCTGATGATGGCTTCAAACACTTTGCCAAAGATTGGTAGGAGGCTGATAGGGCGATAATTAGCGGAGTCAGAGGGTTCTCCAATATTTTTATATATAGGAACTACGGAGGAGGATTTCAAGCAGGCAGGAAAGCAGGAAGCAGAATGGCAGAAGTTATAGAGTTTAGAGAGAACAGAGGAGAGATCAGGAGCACATTTCTTTATATCTATCTATCTATCTATCTATCTATCTATCTATCTATTATAGTCTATAAATTATCTATTATGGTCTATCAATTATCTATCTTTTTAATGTATCAATTATCTCTCTACATATCTTCCTATGTACGCATTTTAAATACCAAAATATTGAAATATATAAAGAAAGTGACAGTGATATTAAAATAGAAGAAAATAGGGAGCCCTTTAGGAACCTATGTAAATATAAATATACACTTAATTAACCATAATTATTACTTTAAAATTTTATCTCTAATCCACAAATATTTTCATCTTTTATTTAGAGAGAAGAGCGTCAATTTTCCAAACTCTTACATTATATTCCATATTTATAATCGATGGGATTCAGTCCGTCACCAGAGTTTTGTTCGTTGTACCAAAATAGCAAAAACGTGACGCAAAATGATAGTAAAGCAGAAGAAATGTAATATCACGAACTGAAATAAGGAACAAAAGAAGAAGCTTACGGATAGAGCGGGCCGCGTTTCGAGCAAAACGAGAATCTATGTGAATTTTGAAAACTTGGAGTGTGAGATTAATTGAAACAAAAAGTAAAGCAGAATTCTTGCCGAAGAACTTGCTCGTAACCAAAGACAAGAGAATTTAAAAAATAACAAAACAACTTAATCAAAAATGGAGAGAGAGAGAGAGAGAGAGAGAGAGAGAGAGAGAGAGAGATATGTTGTAGACTAGAGAAAAAGAGAGAGTTGTTCATGGCTGAAGGATACCACTTTTGTATTGATGGCAGATAAAGACATTGAACTGTTGTCTCTTTATGAGACGAATTCATGCTTTGGCCAAGAAACATTGGAGTTTCAAGATAAATTTCGAGGTTAGAAATTTGCCTATCTCAACAGATTCTGTTTGTGTTGACTTTAGAATTTCGAATAGTGTAATTCAGCCTATTTCAGTCACGAAGTCTTTATTGCAGGCAGTTTATTGTTTGCAAAGCAGATAAAAGATTTGCTTTTACAATTTTAGTTTACTCTATTTTCCTTTTAGGAACATTTTTCTTCAACACGGCCGTGTCAGTTGACCACGTTTTTTCAAAAGGAAAATTATTTTGATCTTCTTGGAATTCCAAAATTACTTTCCGATTGTCTTCATAAAGCATAAATCTTCCGCTAGGTTTCAAACGTTTTTCATGTTAGGCAAACTGAGTTTCTCAACTTATACTATTAATACAATACCTTGTGGTTATCATAAATGTCAACATTTAGAAATCCTCTTGAAACGAAAAGAAATGTTATTTTCATACAACCCGAGTTCATTTATTATACAGAAAAGATCTGTAGATCTTCAAACATATTTTGGAATTCGTTTTTCTAAAGAAGGGTACATTTATCGTATCCTCGATAAAAATACATGTTTCTGAGAGAAATAAAATTAAACTTAGCTTGACCTATATTTTGAGTCAAGCGCAATTTTCTGTATCATTTGAAAGTAAATCAGCTTAAATTTGCTTTCATTTCAGTTTTAATTGCATTCATGACTAAGTGAAGTAAGGAAAAACGCTTTGCTCAAGCATGTTTTGTTCATTATTCTGAGCAATCTCTTTTTTTACACGAAATCAATACTGACACGTTTCTACTAGTTTTCTCTAGTATTTATATAATATCTCGATGTAGAATAGAAATTTGAATCACTGAATGATGAATAAAAATTACTACTTTGCAAGTAGTCGAGTTGTATCCTTACTGTACAGTTAAGTAAAATATTAATATAAAAACACATAATAAGCAATGTCTGAAAGCACATTGTTAAAAATATGGATATTTTGTTATCAAAAGAAAAAACCCTGAAAAAAGTAAAAAAACGACAAATCTAAGACATGACACATGCTTAAAGCAGAATTGCGCCTGGCCAAAATATAATCTCGATGAAAATATATTGCTGTTTCATAGTGAAAATACAGAATACTAAGGATAAATTTAAAATATATTTTTATTGGAATCTATTTCTTTATGAGAATGTAACCACAGTTTCTCTAAATTAGACAATTTTTTATATACTCTTTGTCAAATGTACTTATGAGTTCGTAAAATTTTATAAATCCTAAACCGAAATATTGTTTATGAGCATTATAAGGATAAAAACCTATATTGTAATCAAAGTGCATACAATGGGTACTCAAGAATTTTCATGGATCTCCAAATTGTTACAGTTATTAAGGGATGCAGTTTTTTGGGTTAAAGAAAACTCCTCATTCTACTTTACTTACTTAGTAATTATATTCCTGAATATTTTTTTAATTTTGAAGTCGTCATCAGGAAAATTATACTAATAGTGTTTGATTCTGAAAATATAAATAAATTCTAAAAACATTCAAATTCTGCTCAAAAGAAGCAGTACAGGCTTTTGGATATTTACAAATCACCATGTTTCAACAACATATCTGAACTTTGAAAATTTGTTCAAGTGGAGTAATTAGTGAAAATTAACTTGCCCGAGAAAGGTAAAATTTACACATGCATTTTTTTTCAAATGTCTAATATCAAAAAGACTAAATAAAATCCCAAAAACCAAATTTAATCAATTTTATTTCAAGTGAAAATATTTAAAACCAAATGAAGATAAACAAATTAAAAACATTTAAATATATAAATAAGTAAAATAAATTCCTCATAATAAATTAATAAATAAAGAGAATAATCGATGTAAAAGTTTGAACAATAAGAAAACTAAATCTTTAATCACTATAAACAGAAGAACCTTCCTGGATTGTAAACGGACATCTTCAGTTGTATAGTGAGCACAAAATTATATTTGGAATTCTTTATACATACCAGAGAAATTTTCTAAAATGTTTCCTTAGAACATTCGGAGGGACTTGTTCTTTCGACATCCCTCGCTGGGAACGTTTGATGACTTAGCTTTTGTTAAGGTATTCAACTTGGAGAAAGAATATTATGATGAAACTCTTGTGGCTCACAAGTAAGCATTGAGTTTGACTTAATTTCAAGTTATTGAGAAAGTGAGTCTGATCAAGTGCACCGTCTTTCCGCATTGTAAAAATCTTATGCACAAACATTGCTCGATATTCTATGATCTTACTTACTGATACACAATCTCACCGTAGCCTAAAGGAAACGTAACTCAATGATAACTATGTTATTAAATGGTAATTCTCTGGAACTGTTTCAATTCGCTTGCTTGGTGCTACGGATGCAAATGCGACTCATGCATGTAAAACTTGATACAAACGATTTGAGTCACAAAACACTATATTCGATCATAACCCTTTAAAGATCGTCTGGATTCGTTTCATACGATGACATATTTAATTACAAGGAGCGGATATATATATATATATATATATATATATATATATATATATATATATATATATATATATATAAGGAGAGAGAAATAATAATTTAATTTTGGTCATGACATTAAGTACATTGCTTAATATCGCTTTTATCGATATAGTGCAATATTTTAAATTAAATAAAAGGTGAAAGTGAAGATTTATTAAAAACAAAAAAAAGTCCGAAAAATGAAAATGCACAGGCAAGTCATTATGATGTGTATGACTCACTCTTGATTTCATTTTTAAATTAATACTCGTGTCATTCCAACTTAAAGATTCGCTATGCATGTGGACGTCAGATCAATTATATCTCAATTAAGAAATTAAAATCTGCTGGCAAAGTTTGCGATCTTTAGAAGTTTTGAGTCATCAAATTTAATCACATCTAAATCGAACAAACGCATACTTTTATCAACATAAGCAAATACACAATCATATATTCGAAATAAATCAATTCAAAACATAGGTGTGTCCAAAATTAAAAATAAAACCAAGATCTATAAAACCAATATATTTTTTATTTTAATTTTATTGGAATCAAAAAATATCTGTATCAGGAATATTTAACTGTTGGACACATTTATCTAAATTGAAATTTTACATAGATTTTATAAGGAAGAATATTTGTGTTACGAGATTATTCATAATTCTTTTAGAAATTAAACTCATTCTGATTAAAACCTTTATTTTCTGAGAATTAAAATATCTGTTTAAAATGAAAAGAAATTGGAAATAATACACTTCAAATTCTGGATATGATACATCTGACGACTTTTAATTCTTATACACCTTTGTTGAAAAGCATAATAATAATACATTTACGGCGTTCATTAATCACACTTTTTAAGAAACAACAAGATGTATATCAGTTTTTAATCAGTTTGGATTTAAATATAGAGATTGAGTGAAGTGAATTATTTTCTATATGACCAAACACTTGTAATGATGAAATCTTTTGTGATGAATTTGTTGAGAGAACTACTGTCTTCGAATGATCTAAAGAAGTGTTTTTAAAGAAAATATCACCGCTTTGCAGAAAACATTCCGAAAATTATTTTGTATTGATTATACAACTAAAGATCTTTCGGATATTAAATTCTAAATTTTGCATTGACTAAATTTTTTATTTGACATCGGAAAAATACGTGGCTCTTGGTCTTCAAACGGGTAAATTCTTAATATGCTTTTATTTGCTCATACGAAAATAATCTTATTCATGTAAAAGAAAAACATTATAACGATAGCGGTTTCGGTGAAGTAATATTTTTTCATGGTACTTTTTTATTAATTTGTACATGCATATGTTAGAAAGAAAGAAAGAAAGAAAGAAAGAAAGAAAGAAAGAAAGAAAGAAAGGGAAATTACTGAACTTTAAAACAATGAATGCTGAACAATCTTCTAACAATTGAAAAGGAGACCATTGTTCTACAACTGGATACTGAGGTTACCATAGACTAAACATGTGCTGAAAAAAAGTTTAATGAAAACTGAAAAAAAAAAAAAAAAGACGGACACTTAATTGAAAATCCTGAAACATATAATGCAGAAAGAAGGCTTGAAGAATTCAATACACACATGACATAATAAAGGTAAGATAGACAGAATGGAAACTGCGAGTTACCTAATATGCTTGTGTAAATGGATGTCATATCATGGAGTGGAGAGCCATGATGAATCACGTTCTGAAGGGACACGGCGTATGAAAAGATATGTATGTATGTATATATGGACACGCATCCATTTTTATTCATGCATGCATGTCTTAATGCTTGTGTACGTACCCACACTTAAACGCCTACATCAATGTGTTTTACCTATTCTTTCTGGCCTATTTAATTCTTGCAGCCAATACAGCAATCATCTATATCGAATAGAAATTAATGAGAGTGTTCTATCATCACCTGTTGCTTTGAGACTTTCCACAACACGCGTGTCCCTTGACAAGAGCATCATTTACCCTTCAATTAACACCTGCGTTAAAATCTGACTCCTCTGTTAATCGTCCGCCATTCCTTCGTACGTCACGCAAGGGAAATTATGCCGTCACTCACGCCGCCAACTCTAATTATCATACTCACCGGAGATAATGATCTGGCGGACGAAAAAACACTGAATGTGATTTAAAGTGACATTTCATTAATTTATTCTTAATTTTCCCCAACAAAGCCAATAATAATCCTGGGCTTCGACCAAATGGGAGTGTACTGTACAATCTAAACTCATGAATTCCGTTAACAGGATTATTTAAACGAAAGAACTTATATTTCAACAAATATAGTTTTGTTTGAGATATCATTAAGTCAATTGAAATACAGGTTTAGGTAACTAATTAAAAGAAACAATATTGTTTGAATTAATGAATTAAGGTTTGCTGTCTAGATGCAGTAGGTTATATATATATATATATATATATATATATATATATATATATATATATAACAACAAAAAATGGTTTTTCCCTAAAAACGTCTCGAACAGTCTAGTAATTAGAAGGTAATTAGCTTTTGAGAATAAAGTTATCAACATTAAGAAAAGGAGCATGATTAAAAAAAAGTTTATCAACCGATTTTAAGTTTCTTTCCGTTCATGTTTTTTAATATATGTATAAATATATATAAACAGTAACTATATATATATATATATATATATATATATATATATATATATGCCTTTTATATTATTCGAACTATTATCCTAATCTTTATGCGTATGTTTACGACGTTTCGGCCTTTGTACACTCCAGCCTTCTGCAGGTACTAGAAATTTCGTACTGAGCCCTTTATTTCAATCACTGGAGTATATCATGCACATTCCATGCGCAGTGCTACTTATGGTAGCTATGTAGACAAAGTAGAAATACAGACAAATACATATGTATGTGTGTGTTTGTGCGTGCGCGTGCGTGTGGTTGTATATCTAATTAAAATATCTCTGTTAATGTTTATGTTTGCAACATGTAAGGATTTAATAAAAGGAAACTTTGTCGAAACATTTGTAATCTGTGATCCACTGTATTCATGGCTGTTATCAAAATAAAAATGACAATTTAATATTACTCAATTTTTTCTATTTTATATACAGAAGTTTATAAAAAAATCTATACTTTTACATATTACAGTGTTTTCACGATGAAGTAATTTATGATAAGAGTAATTTCTCACTGCGTGCATCTCAGTGGTAGAAAATATGTAAAATACCGTCCCCCAAATGGGAAACATCGTATTTAGTTTTGTGGGATTCTTCAATAATCTGAAGCCTTATTTACGATATATATAAAAAAAAATCTAAAGCCAAAATGAAGACTTGTAGTTTAAAGCCAAACGTTTAATTCATAATTCTTACTAGTGCACTGTAAAGTCGAACTTTTAAACTTTTTCAAGTAGCAAAATGCGCATGTAATATGCATCTTGTGCAGTCAAATAATCACAAAACAATAATATATTTTGTGAAATAATAAAAAGTATGTTTTTGTAAATACGAATCATTTTGAATAAATGAAAAAAGTTCCTTGTTAAAAAAATGTTTTTATGCCACTCATTTTCGCAACATTTTTTAAAACTTTAACATCGATACCATTATCTTACTATTAAAATATAACTAACAAATGTATTTTTAGCATCTAGGTTACTCACGAATATCCTTGTTCATCCTTTTAATTAAATCTTATAACATCACCAATAAGCTTGAAATGTGTTGACACGTCAAATAATCTCGATTTGAATAGAAGAATATTGGTTTACACTTCTAACATTTTGTCTATTATATGTCATCAATTTAGCTCTGCCAAATTTCTTTTCCGCTTGTGATCTCTTTGTTTGAAAATAGAAAACTGACATTTTTTGCTTGTCCTTAATAAACTGCTAACTTATTTCTTCATCGATCACAAAGCTGTTATCGTCATTTGATGTTATGCTGAATGAGCGCATTATTCTTCAGCGTTACTCAAGAGAAAGAAAACTTTCATTTTTTGAATAAGAAAGAGGCATTGTTCACACTTTTTAAACCAAATTCGGTTTAAAAGGCAAACACTAAACATTGTTATTAAATGATCTCACTTCTGTTCCTTTAATTCCTCTGCGAGAAACAAACACTTGAAGCTCGTCATTGATTTTTTCCTGTCAGTCTCACTAAACTTTGTGTCGATATCACAGAGAAGACACTAACAGAGAAGTTTCAGTCAGATGTTTATTAATCTATTAATTTTTACACTATTAAGTAAACATATCTTTTTGTTTTTCTCATCACCGATAATTTGTAGAAATTTGCAATGTGCTCTTCTTGACGTTGGCCGGACACCTCTGTGAACGTAATATTATCCTTTTTACAAAACAATCTGTACTTTACAGTTTGTTACTGACAACTATTTCAACTTGATTGAAGGAATTCAGCGCTTAGCTTTCGACCATTTATACACTTCGTTCTTAACTAAGCAGAAGTAATAAGATGTGACAAACCAGTAACAGCAGATATAATTCCATTTCCCATAGTCTGATGAGTTTGCTATCACTTCTGGTCTGTATGACAGTGGAGCATCGTTCAAAAAGAAATGCACTTCACCAAACTTCTAAAACCAATTATTACTTCCTTAATTATTCACCGTATCTAATCAATAAAATGTCTAATACATTGTGTGTGTGTACGTTTGTGTGTGTGTGTGTGTGTGTGTGTGTGTGTGTGTGTGTGTGTGTGTGTGTGTGTGTGTTTCTGTTTGATTCGTATGTCTATCTTTCTTAAAATAAGTAGCTTTGATATACAGAAAAGGATGGTGTCATCTTTTTGTTTTTAGCAAATAAAAATTCAGCAGTTCCTATAAACTGCTGAATTATATGCAAAAGAGGTATTGTCAAATATTTTATGTAAAATTCACAGACATGTGTTATCCAATGAAATAATTTTTTACTATTATGTATAGCGAGTAAGCATGAAAGCGATTAAGTCCCAATTTTCAATTTCAGGATGATATTTAGTATTTTTTCAGTTATTATAGCAATTTGCAGTGTCAAGAGATTATTTGCAGGAACTAGAATTGAATATTATGGCTCGTAAAAAGAACTAACAATGAATGAAAAAAACTATATAATGAAAGAAATTAGCAAAGGAAAGTCTTCGCTTCAAATTTCTAAGTATGTAAAAAGGGATCATCGAACAATCAAGAAAATATGTCAAATGGGAATTCAACCAAGGAGAAAAAAGTCTCAGGCTGAATTCAGGAATTTAACAAAGCGAGATCTATCACATATCAGAAAAGATAAGAACCCAAATGCGTCAAGTGCGTTTGTATTTGAAGCCGCTGGAGTTCCTATGGTGTCAAAGGAATGTGAAAAGCATTAAGGAAGTTTGCTGATGTAAAAAAATCAAATAAAGAAACCCATTTTAACAAAACAACGTAAGAAAAGAAGATTACAGTGGGCAAAAAATACATGAAAACTGATTTCAGTAAAGTGCTTTTTACAGACAAATCAAGGATCACCCTCGATGGGCCCGATGGATGGGTTCAAGGATAAGTTTGCAAGCAACATGACTCAAGACAAAATTTTAAACGCCAACAAGGTGGCGGTGGTATCATAATATGGGATTATTGGTAATGAGTTCGTGGGTCCATTTAAATTAAATGACGGGGTTAAAATGAATTCCAAAAGTTACTGTGATTAACTAGAACAATATTTCTTTGAATGGCTTGATAACCAATCTTTATCCAAGCGTAGATCTATGATCTTTATGCAAAACAACGCACCATGTCATTCATTAAAATTTACTAAATCCTGGCCTTCAAATAGCTGTGACTTAAATCTCTGTGGGGCATCCTCAAGGGAGATATTTATTCAACAGCAAGTGTGACCTCTGGGAGGCAGTTAAAGTTGCTGCAAACAACTTACCAGCCGCTAAAATGGCAAATCTAACATTCGATGTTGACAATAGGCTGCTAAGAGTTATTGTAAAGAAAGGAGCATTTGTGCAATAAATTTTAGAAGGTTCTTAATATTTTTTGTTAATATATCTTTTATTTTTAAAATAAAATATTTTTAGTTTTTCCTTTAAGAAATTTACGAATTTGTTCCATAATCTTTTCATATTATTTATTATATTAGTTTTACAATGTATAATAATGTAAAATAATGTAAAAGTATCAAAATAAATAGTTGCAAATAAACTACTGACAATCAAATCAGTCTGTTTTGTTATCTTAGTAATTTTTTCCAACCAAAAACAGTAGTTTTCTCTATCACTATATATCTAAGTTAATAATATTAAGTAGAATCTAAACAATATCATAATAGGACTTTTAACATTAAAGACGCAACTCTTTATATCAATTCATAACTTGTATATAATCTCTAGATGCAGTTTATTTTTACGTGCTCGCTTGTTACAAGAGAGCGACTAATTTAAATGAAGTTAATTCAAACTAAACGCCCCTTATGCCATTTACTGGCAAACAAAAGGAATCTTTTGACCAACCTAACATTATTCAAATTAGCTTGTCAACATTTGACTCCTTGCGGGTTAATTTAGTGATATTATATAAAATGTTACTAACAATAAAGAAAAAAAAATGTATGGAGAATAAGAATAACAGAATAAGTGAGACATAAACAAGTATATCATAAAACCAACTTAGAATCACTTGTAATAGCAACACATAATAATAATAGCAATGATCTATAAAAAGAAATAATGTCAAATTAATATAAGCAGGGAGAGCAGGAAATAAATAACTGCCTAGCAATTTCATTAACGGTTTCAGTGACATCCGTACAAGTCCGAATTTATATATATAACTCAATATTAAAATTATATTGAATAAAACAGTAACTCTAAAATTTAGTACTGCTTTATTTCTGGGGTTCAAATAAAGATAAATGAAGGCCCAAACATTGTTAAATCAGCCTTTCTCCACTCTACGTAGCCCCCTGCACAGTAGTGGCAGTGACATGCCTTGCTCGGGGTGAAACGCTTATAAAAAAATAAAAATAAAAAAAAAAATTCAGACACAAACGAGATTCAATAAGGAAGGAAAGCTTCGATACCTCCATGACTTTTAATATTAGGAACTTATACAATGAAAAATAATCTTTTTTACACTTAGAGACGTATAGATCCCAAATACAATAGAACTGAAAAAAGAGACACTGACTTTCAAAATCCCGGAACCCACAGATCAACTATATCGCCTTCGATTTTCGACACGCTGGTCTATTTTTCTACTTGACAGATTTTAACATCTTCTTCGTCGGGGTAATTTCAAGTACCTAATATTTGGTCGAATATTTTGTTAAAAGATAACAGCGATTCCTTCTTGAATAATAAATTAAACTACTGATGCAAAAGTATGGTAATCTTTAAGTGATACCTATTTCAGGGGAAACGACACATTCAACATCCATAAAAGTCTTTGTCGCAGAACTTTTAACGTTCTATAATTTCCAGAGATATTTTTACCCGTTTCTTTCCAGATCCTTCAGATCAGTAACCGTTCGTTACATTCCAAATCTCACGACACTGGAAAATATGGACGTATGACCTATTACCACACAAATGAATACCTAATCAGCTGCTTAAATCAAATTCTTTTTAATGCTTTAATCAGTTATCAATATTTCCATTATCTAAAATCTCCAACATTTTTAATGAACTTTGACTTTTCATAATTGTTAGTGTTATAGTGGAACATCCTGCTACCCCCGAGAATAGATTGTTCTACTTGATAAAAGACGGTAACGAGCGGTACGAACATGGGAATGGTCTTAGGCGAAAGCATTCACTATTCGATAGTCTATTCCGCTCTAACCCGTGGCTTGCCTATATGTGTATTATTGCTAATTGTACCTTAGTACAATAAATCTGTATTCCTTATTCCTGGTGTTGGGTATCATTCTTCAACTGACCTATTTATACTGTATTCTTTTTCTGGATATATCAGTTTGGCGACGAGGATGACTGTCGCCTGATACCAGTTTGGTGTACTAGGAAATTTACCACCGGATATCAATCGGCGACAGAAAAATCAAATTCACACGGAAATTTCAGTGGTCGAGTAAGGATTTGGACCCCTAAGGAAATACAACCGTATTAAACGAGTAGTCGTAAAATATTAACCTTCAACAGTGACGACTATATAAAAAAAATAAGTTAAGGTAAGAAGTAGTTTTTTTGTACCCACCTCATAAAAAAAAACTACGTATTTTCTTGCCAAAGTTATTACCTATTGGTTAACTGTACGGTTGAATTTTTATTTTTCCATATACATATTTTGGTGTGTACAGAACATGGAACAATTAGCAGAATGTATGTAGACGCTGGGCGTAGCGGTTCAACAACTAATACATCAACAGCAAAATCACCACCTATAAAAACTCAGCCATGGCCAAAAATAGATGTGCTGTGGTCATGGATACATGTTGACTATGTAAGACTAGTAAAGAGAATCTATTACCTAATTACTGTTAATAGTTATTCTAAATGGCCTGAGGTTTATAGATTTAAACACCCGACAGCAGCAAATACAATACAGGCATTAAACGAAGTATTTAGCCGTCTGGGGGTACCAACACAATTGTGAGTGACAACGGAACTATGTTACGAGTGCTGAATTTAAACGTTATTGTGATTCGTTAGCAAGCGAACCCCTAACCACGCCTACGTATAATCCGAGATCGAATGGACAGGTAGAAAGGTTTGTCGCTACGTTTAAAAGAGCTATGAGAAAAGCTAATGGATCGACACTGAAGACAAGAATATCCAAACATTTCTGATGGTTTATAGAATTACGCCGAATCAGAACATTACTGGAAATTTGTCGCCTGCTGTGGTCGTGTATGCGAGAAAGATTCGATCAATATTTTATAGGTTGTTACCAAAGAAAAAGAAGAGTTTTATAAAACTAAACTTTGATATTAAATCTTTCAAAGAAGGAGACAAGGTCTTCTTTAAGAACTATCGGACTGGAAAGTGCTTTTGGGAAGACGATTTGGTAATTAAAAGAATCGGAAAAGTCATTTACATAATTGAAGGAGAAAAGTTTATCTGTAAAAGACACATAAACCAACTGAGACACCAATACATCGAAACCGTTACAAATGACCAAGAGATACCAATGGAGATAGCATATGACACATTCCAGATTCAACCACCCACTAACAATGGAGTACCTATGGAAGTAACACCTACACAGAGAACTACTGATTTTCCTAAAAGTGATGACACAGGGACGGACAGGAGAAGTAACAGAAAAAGGAAAAGGACTAAACGGCTATGTTCAAATCCTAAGAGAAAAAAATATTAAGAGCAAAATTCTAGGAAGAATTTATCTCGAGGGAAGGTGTTATAGTGGAACATCCGGCCACCCCCGAGAATAGAATGCTCTATTTGATAAAAGACGGTAACGAGCGGTACAAACATGGGAAAGGTCTTAGGCGAAGGCATTCACTATTCGATAGTCTATTCCGCTCCAACCTGTGGCTTGCCTATATGTGTATTATTGTTAATTGTACCTTAGTACAATAAATCTGTATTTCTTATTCCTGTTATTGAGTACCATTCTTCACCTGACCTATTTATACTGTATTCCTTTTCGGGATATATCAGTTAGGTAACTTATAATTGAAATTTCAATCATATTTCGAATAGAGCATAACGAACAATAACTGTCAGACAGTATTTAAATAACATATTTCTAAACAATTATCGCTTCTTAATTTAATGTTAATTATTCCCTTTTAACACTTCGGTTATTTTTATAGGCATTGATAAAACCAATATTACTAAACAGATGTACTCTGTCCTAAGTTTCTAAAATTCTCTTGCATTACACAGAGTTTTCGTATTCAATTATATCATCATCTGATTCAGATTAGAACATACTTGCTTTCTTGTAACATACTTGCAAAAGAAGAGAGATAATCTCTAGCAATGGAAATTAGTTTTGGTACATCGAATCAGATTTGAAAGAAAGTAAAATAGCCAAATATCAAAATCACACATACAAACTGTGAAGCAGTCATCCATCTTTCAGAAAAGTCCTCGGAAGAAGCTCTCTTCTTCTTCACCCTGATCTTGACATTCAGCTGGTGTCGAAAGAACGTAACCAATTGATATGAATAGAAAGGCAATGCCCCATGAACTTCATCCATCCTCTTTGTTCATTGTCATCCCAACTATTAATTTCAGAAACACATAGCGCTTTTTCCTGTCCGATAACAATCTCACGTTGCTACAAACGGAACTGGCATCTAAGGCAAAGAATTACCCATGCAGCATGCGAACTATGTAGCTTTCAATAAGCTCACACAGTTGGTATACGACTGGTCAGTGAAAAAAGGCTTCTCATTCGTGAAGTTGTCATTCTCGTCATCCTGTATACACATTTAATCAAAGAAATGCTCTTTCAAAATGTTTTGACGGTAGGCAGACGAGAGTGGTAAAACTGAATACGGGTAAAGAATGGTGGTCAAGATGTACGAAATACATACTTAAAAAAAAAAGCCTTCTTCGTAGCCACAGATTAATTTCGTTTAAGGACGTCGACAGAACCTACAATCAGTTTTTCTCCAGCTGCAGGTCGTGACTGAACCGGACGTCGAGTATCTTGCAAGGTATGCTTAACTTAGCGTTAAGCATCTTTAAGGGCCGAAAATTACAGAGAAATTCCAGCAAGGCGAAAAATATGGGCGACAGTTTCCAGTATACTTCGTAGGGTTGACCATGAGATGCTAGGATTCTTATCGGTCCTGATCTCTTTCAACGCTTTCCTCCTCTGTTATGCAACTCTCACAAACAGTCAATTCAGCGGCCTCGAGTCGTTATTGAACCGAGTGAAACTCAAACGATGCACAAGCTTATAGTCTGTATAAACTATACTATGAAAACTTGGACAGTCTAATAGCCCTACATCGACTCTGTTAAACCCGGTCAATGTAGCTAGAAGGCTGCACCCTTCCCTGGACACCAACTCTGCTCTAACCCGCTTCGGATGATTATTTCGGAAGTTATCGGCCAGATGATGTCTAATGATAAACACCCGAAATTTCTTCTTTTTTTTTACATCAAGAGTAATGTTAAAACGCTTTCTAGATCTCCCGCGGTCTGAATCTGAATCTGGATCCAAGACGGCGTTCAAATTACCCACTAGAACTACCCGTTTTGATGATATCACGAACCGATCAATCCCCCGAATGAAAGCTGTCTTTACAGGGTCATAGAGTACATAAACTCTAAGAAGTCTAAAAGCTTTCTCTGTGATAGCAACATCCAGCATACACAATCTGCAATCTGGATATGCGAGGTCAAGTGAACAGGTGACGCCCAAAGAACAACTTACTAAAACATCTCGAGCGGCTATCAAATTATGCTGAAAAGCGGCGGTATCTCTTTGAAAGCTTACTATCATAGTTAATTGCAATAAAGTGGGTCTCCTGAATGTCACATATATTTACACCGAGGCTTTTGAGATTTTTTTTGGACTTGAAACTCAACCCTCAACCGTGTAAACATGCTAACTAGAGAGCTCAGTCGATGCTTACTTGTGTTGCTAAACCGAGAGTAATATGCCGGGGGTCATGACGCCGATGGCTTGACTGAAAGATCTTTTACCCATTTTAGTTTTTATGGAGCCATTTTGGGAAAGTTCCTCGACATATCTAGGAAACGTTAGTTTTGTTGCACTATAAGGGATGGGTGAATAAATATTGGGACCCTCCCTGAACAAAATTGATTGAGTTTTGTGAAATTTTCATCTTTGAAAGTTTCTAATGAAAAAGCTATTTTGACGGAATTTTTTGCTAACTCCAGCATTTCCCACATTTGCTATGTTTCTGGGCCAACACGCACTACTGTCAATATTCTCTACGCCTGAAGTAAGTTTTTAGGATCCTCCACATTTTTTCGCATCTTTTAAAATTTTGGAGGGCTTTTAAATTCCTCATACACTAAGGCTGGTGTTCTTTTTCTCGGGAATGTTCAGGTCTACCCGGCACGCATCCTTCTCAGTATTATATTTTTTCATATTCTATTGTTTTGTGAGGGAGTTATTCTTCTGAGCTTCCAACGAGTAGCTCCTAGGTCTCTTCACCTATGTAGATGGTATTCGTGGTGGTGGTGAAAAAGTAGGCGGTGAGTGGGGTTATTGGGTGGTGGACTAGGTAAGCGTCTGAGTGAATTGAATTTTTTCGAAGATGAAGGTTTGGCAGTGGGAGAAGGCGGTTGATGTGGAGACATAACTTTACTCGGATGGACATTTTACTGGTGAAGCGTCACCCTCTACTGGCTTGTTCTTGCTTAATCTAATTTTATTTTATTTTATTTTATTTACTATTTGTTTTAATGTCTCCGCATAGCTTGCCTTTACTTTCTTTCTAGTGCTTAGTAGTGATGGGACAGCTGATGAATTTCTGTTCTTTTTGGTGACTACCTGCCAATCATTAGCTGTCTTTTCCGTTGTTTTTGGAGATGAGCTCAGTAACATCTCACCATTTCCTGATCCTTAGATTTGTTCGTCTCATTAAGATAAAGTCTATGATTTTGTGAGATCTACTCACTTTTTCTATTTGGGGAGGAAACATCGGAGAGATACCTGTTCTCTCCGCATTGCCAGCAAGATAGTTTCAGTCCCGACACAATGAGGGGCAATTTTTTGCTATTTAAATTTATCCAGTTGGGGACGGTGTTGAACGATTTGCGGCTCATCACTTCGAAGTATTCCCATTCTCCCATCATTGTTTCCGGAATCACCTCTATTAAATCAGCATATTACTCGTGTGCGCCGTTGTCCTTGAAATACCACTTTCAATATGCTCCTTCTTTTGTATATTCTTCTCGGTCAGTTACGGACACAAAATTAAACAACACAATTAAATCAAACAAGGATTATGTTATCAAGACGTTGGCAGTGCTGGGTGCAAATGTTCGGCAAATGGTCAAGGGCAGGAACTTTCTTATGTGAAAAATACTATTGTCAATCCTATAAATCCCAAAAATGTATGTACTGATGTCCTCAAAAAATATAGACGTTGGTTAGTTCGTACAACGGCCGAAACGTCGTCATAATGGCAATAAACATGAGGACAATAGTCTGAACAATGTAAATAGTGTAAATACTGTTTACTAACAACAATAGAATGCGAGAATATATTGCAAAGGAAAGAAAAAGAAATATAATTATCAAAAAGTAAAAAATATTGAAGGTAAAACTTTATCATTATTTGAATCTATGATTTTATTTACTAGCCTTGCTACGGTTCACACATTCTTTTGCAATAATATATATGGTTTTGGGTTCTATTCTGATTCTCAAAAGGTATTATACTCATAAGCAGCTCTCTAAGTTCCAACAAGGTTTATTCCCCCTGAGGCCCCCTTTCATCAAAAAGACTCGGGACAACTTCAGCTGTGTTCCCGTGAACACCCTGATTCAAAAAAATATCACACACACATGTAGCCCTCCAAGTTCCAGTTTGTTAAAAATGAAATATACCTATCCAAGTACCGTTAGCAACGTAGTTTCGAAATGTACATATATAGTTTTATGGGTCTATCTCGAAAACCTTCAGAGTAGTTCGTGAACAATCAAACAGGTAGAGGCTACAATTATATATATGTGGATTACTTTATAATCACATAGTTCATATAACAGTAGTCGAGAAACATCTTATGTTCTTTTAGTGTTGCGATCAATAACTACTGAAAAAAAAAGAAAAAGAAAAAAATAAACGACTTCTTTAAAATAGTTTTATAGAACTGATCAGATGAATAGAGAAATTTTCCGTATTAAAAATTGGTTGTATATCCTCTTTCGCGTTATTGAATAGCAAATTATATATAACTTTTCCTCCTTTTATCTCTATCGCTAGATGTCGAAATATATCTGAAGATGAAAAAATTATTTCATAAATAATGAAAACAAAGTCAGATAAAAATTTAGATAATTTCCAACTAGGTTTCGTAACAGAGGGCTTACACCTAAATCTGTAATTGTTGACTTGTTAATAACCCCATTTAATCGATAATGTCGCAAGCCTTCCTTTTCTATGTGGAACAGCTCACTGTGTAGCGCCAGAAGGTTTTTCTCATCTGAATCCATTTTACATATATATAAATCTACCATCGACTCATGCATTGAATACTGGATACCCCTGCTATTCATCTGGGGGTTCTTGACAAAATTCAACGAAGAATCTGCAATGGAACTGATCCCAATCTGGTTGCTCAACTCAATTTTTCATCTATTTAATGTGGTTTTCTTCTGTCTCTTCTACAAATACTTTCTACGGCTTCTGCTCTGATGAGCCTAACCCCCTGGTGTCTCCTTTGCATGAATGTACTCGAGCTACTAAACTAGCAACTAGGACCCACCATTTTACAATGAAAGTAATCAAATGTAACTGCAACTTCTACTCCAACAGTTTCTTTTCTCGCACTTCCCGCCTCCTATGTTGTTGGACGGTGGCAACGGTTCTCCATACTGAGGATACAATTTGACCGTTTTCTGGTTGATGCTTCCGACAGGTAGTTAGGAGACTTAATTCTTTCGTAGGGACTTGAACGGCTGCTCTGAACAACAGTTACATAATACCGGGTTGTAGTGCCATGTCGCGCATGGAAAGATGACATTGCAAGTTCTTGCGGTGGGTGTCTCTGAGACTACACTATGCTGCAGTCTGCGCCAGTTCCCTTCCTACACATGTCGTATATAATGACAGTCTTCTACCACTATTCGAGGCCTTTCCTTACCAAAAATAACAATGAATGCTCACACCTAGAAATGCAATGCTAAGCCAGTCTTACAAAAATCACCTAAACCCCTCAACATTACTTTCACTAAGATCCGTGGCATCTGAACCAAGATTTGCAGATAGACTAGCTCTCTGCGAAACTAACCTGAGTCCCACAATCCCCTCTTCTGATTTCTCCATCCCAGATTATATCTTTTTAGGAAGGACTCCAGGCATCCATATGTATGGTCTGTGAGTCTATGTCAGCAAAATATCTCCCACTGGCTAGCGAGATTTCTCTTGAATCTCAGGACCATCTATACATGTTTCGCTCAACTAAATTTTCGTTCTCTAACGCTCCCCTTCTTATCCCGAGTGTTCCTTGCTGGGCAGTATCTCCGAAAATATAAATAAGGTCTCTTATCCGTTCGCCAACATATTTGTGTTCGGTGACTCCAATGCCCATCATATCTATACTTCAATCTACACCCTGAACTTTGCGATCACCCAGTCTCTCACACAAGTGAAGGACTTTTCCACACGAATCTCTAGTATGCCCGAAGAACAAGCTTCTCTACTCTCAGCTTTACTTCCATCCCTGATCCCTGCTATGCCGTGCAGCTTTGTACTCTTGGTAACTCTGATCATGCTGTGATTTCTATTAATATCTCTCTCCATTCCACTTCTCTCCAGGAACCTCCGACCAGCAAAATCTCTTACTGCTATCAAACGGATGAAACACTACGAGATTTTATGTGTGACATCCCTTAAAAGAAAGTGTTTAGTCTTCCCGTGAAAGATTACGGTTCTGAACTCGCATACGGTGTACAATCTGGCATGGAGGCTTTCATCCCATTTACCTCTCCCCGGTTCTCCCCTACCTGCTCGGCCGCCATAGGAATCACACAGGAATCACTACTTCTGGCATTATGAGAGCCACGCACCTGACAATAAAAGGCGCATTTTTGACTCTGCTCCTAATGAGTGTATGAGGATCCGGAATAACGCTAAGCTGTTGTTTGCTGACAGAATGAAACAGCGTATAGCAGCACGCAAGTTCGGCTCCAAAGACTACTGGCGGCTCTGCAAATGTTTGCTAAACAGCAGCAAAAGTTTGCTCGCAGATTCTTCTCTAACTCCTCACTTCATTCGAATATCCACACCCTCGTTCTCACCTAAAACTGAGGCTCAACTGAGCGATGTTTTCATTGTTCTCTCGCTGCTCTCTGAAATAATTTCAAAATTTGACTTTCATAAAGCGAGCGCGGGTGACAGAATCCCAGTCATTGTTTTAAAGAATTGGGCCCCTAAACTCTCCTTTGTTCTCTCCAAACACTACAACTACTGTCTCTGAACTGTGTCTTGTTTTCCTGGTTGCTGGAAGTCCTCCTCTGTGGTTCCTATTTTTAAGAACTAGAGAGAACCCTCAGACCTGTAGAATTATTGCCCTATCAACATCCCATAGCCCACTGTCGACAGACAGTATGACTTCCGCTTTGCCAGTTCTATCGCTGACATGCTAACGACCATGACTGTGTACATATACCAGGCTCTTGATGAGATCGGCGAAGCTCGAGTTGTTTCCCTGGATATATGTAAAACATTTGACAGAGTGTGGCACGCTGGCCTTCTACGCAAGCTACAAGTCTATGGTATAACTGGACGCTTGTTTGAATTAATCAAATCGTTCCTATCAAATTGTGTAATGAAGAGCGTACTGTACTCGAATGCTTTCAGATCCCATCATACGAACGCGGGTGTTCCTCACGGCTCTGTCCTAGGTCTTACCCTTTTTCGGATTTTATCAACAATCTCCCTGATGTAATCAGACCCCAAGTAGGCATCTACGCTGAAGACACCAACATTTACTCTCGCCTCGCTAAGAAACTTTGCTGCTGCCCTCGAAAAGAACCTCCAGTCAGTGGTGAACGGGGGTAAGAAATAGCACGTTAATAGCAATGCTTCCAAAATGAAGCGTCTATCCTTTAATCATCATAGACAATCTATCCTACCCACCATCACGCTAGTCTCCCTGAAATTAATACACTGCGTTTCCTAGGCCTCATTCTCTCAGATGACCTTAATTGGAACGAATTTATTAAATTAGTATCTAAATATACTGCTAAGAAAATCGGGTCCCTGTATCGGGCCAGGAAGTGTATCTCTTTTTTTTTTAATCATATCACCCCAAGCAAGGCGGTAATGCCACTGAAGCGCAGGGGGCTACGTAAAAATGAAAAGATTGGAAAAGAGAAAGCTGGAAACCATATCCTAAACAAGGAACAAGGGATGAGCCTCTACACCTGTTCAATAGACGTGGGTGGAGTGTGAACCGGGCGATAGTTTAGTCTATCTACTCCAATTGAGGAAAAGAAAAAGGAAAGAAAAGAGTGAAAAGATTGGAAAAGAGAAAGCCGGAAACCACATCCTAAACAGGGAACAAGGTATGAGCCTTTACACCTGTTCAATAGACGTGGGTGGAGTGTGAACCGGGCGATAGTTTAGTCTATCTACTCCAATTGAGGAGAGGAAAAAGATAAGAGAGTGAAAAGAATGGAGAAGAGAAAGCCGGAAACAATATCCTAAACAGGGACAAGGGATGAGCCACTTCACCTGTTCAATAGTCATGGGTGGAGTGTTAACCGGGCGATAGTTAAGTCTATCTGTTACGAAAAAAATGTTCAGAATGGTGAGTTAACTAAGTAAAGTTAACTAAAGTCCAATCAAAAAAAAAAGAGAAAAAGACAGCAAAATAAAAAATAAAAAACTTGCATGAATAAATACAAAATAATGACTTACTAAAATTTCAAAAACTCTAACCAACATCTACACACATGCTTGCTTACAGCCAGTTGACAAAAGAAAAAAAAAAGTTATTTTATCTAATGGCCAGCAGAGGAATGGATTTGTGGGTAGGTTAGTAATTTAACTAGCTAAAAATAAAAAATAAAAAATAAAAAATACACAGGAACAAGGAATTTAACTGGACTTAAGTCCAATCAAAGAAATAGAAAAAAGACAGCAAAATAAAAAATAAAAAACTTGCATAAATAAATACATAATCATGACTTACTAAAATTTCAAAAAGTCTAACCAACACCTACACACATGCTTCTAATTCTTCTAATCTAAATTCATCATACACAAATCTACCATCTTACCGTGCATTAAATTCTGCTGTCGGGCGTCCTTGCTGTCCATCTTGTAGTTCTAGACAAAATCTAAAAGTGAATCTGCAGTGCAGTCGACCCTGATCAAGTGGCTCGATTCGAGTCTCTCTCTCACCGACGAGATGTTGCTTCCTATTGTCTATTCAACAAATATTTCACGGATTCTGATCCAATGAGCATAGCTCATTGTGTGACACTACCACCCGGCTGGCTGGTTGGTTCGGTCGCTCGCTGGATTGGGAACGGATCCTGCTGCGATGATGTCGAAACGGTACCAGTTATGTTGACGCTTTCGAGCCGCTGTTGGTCGTGATGTTCTCGTCATAAGCTGGTCCTCAAGACGTCTATTACATCAACGGACCCACTGCCCACGTTGTGATTTGATCTCAGAAAGTCGCGTTGTGCAAATCCAGTAGTCGTACCAGATCCAGACCGGACATTCGTGTACACTTGTGGTTAAAATAAAATAAAATAAACACGGCAACAAAAAAAGAAAAGAAATGAATAAGGACGATGATGCAGAAAGTCTTTATAAAAAAATAATTATTAGTTACAGGAGCAGATAATACAGTTGTCGGAATGCCAGTTTACAACGGAGAGAGAGAATTTTCGAAAAATCAGACCTTTAAATCCTCAAATAAAAAGGTCTTTTCTAAGTTTCGTTAAAGTAATCAGAGCTCTGATTTTATTAAAAATTTTTTATTAAAATTTTTTCACATATTCTCTATCATCATTCTCTTTTAAAACAGCAAAGTTCTTTCGGGTTCTTATCGGATTTTAAATGAATTTACCAAAGTAGAGCAAACTAGGAATCAGAAAATTAAATTCTTCATATAACTTTTGAAACAATAACGTTCTTTTGGGATTTCTATCAGAGGTGCATTATTCAACATTAAGCCTTTAAGTTAATCGGCGGCAGGCTTCATTCGACATTAACACTTTAGCCATTAGTTCTGTGGCTCTACGGTTATGGACTCCTAGCTTCTGTGACGAAATCATTGCGACCAGCAACAGCGGCCCGTTTCGACATCATCGGAGCGGAATCGGTTTCTGAATTAGCGAGCGACCGAACCAACCAGCCAGCCGGGTGGCAGTGTCACAATTGATGCCCCCCCCCATGCGAATTTACTCTCGCTACTAGAATAAAAACAAGGTCGCATCCTTTCACTGTGGAAACAATCAAGTGTAACCACAACTTCTACTCTTTTTTTCCCGCACTTCCCGCCTGTGAAACTACCTTCCGTATGCTTGTTTCCATGATAGCTACAATCTCTAACAGTTTAAATGCAACACTAACTGTCATCTCTTCTCTCCTTGACTCCCATCCGCTTCCCCACTTTGCACTTTAAACTCACGCAGCTCTCTTCACACTAATGTACCCGTCCTTCTCTTACCCATTCTCCGACACCTACTGTGACCTTTTCTCTCTCTTCACTCTCCTATTATGTAATCACCTGCGAAACTACTGCCTTGCTTAGGCGATTTATATAAATATATCAAAAACTACCTGACGACAACTCAAAAGTCAACTGTCTCTCTACACATCACTTGGGAACCACTGCCTATTTTTCCTTCTTGTTTTTAGATCAAATGTTCTTTAGCTATGAAATTTTACATTTTACACACAGAGAATGATGTTCACGATCGCAACGATTTTTATGTAAAAGCTTTTATTTTAAATGCCTATGTAGAACGAAACAAGTGCAACGATATTCAACGTTTGCTCATACACAATATGGCTAGACCTACTAAGTAGGTTTAGTATTTTGATATTCTTTTATTTTACAAGTATCGCTTCCATTTTATACTTATTTAGGCTAGATAGAGATATTAGAATTCGAAATCTAGTTGAATTCGTTGGATTCACTTATTTTCAAATATCCTTGGAAGAGGTATTATTCTATCTATTCTCACTCCAACTATTGGTTGAATAGCAGAACAGGTTTGGTTCTATTGCCTTATTGGACAACCAGTATACCGCAGCAAGAAATAGCATCCTTCTGCGGAATAATCTTCTGCCTAATCAGTCATGGATCTTAAGAGACATGATTACTTAAGAACGTATCATGTATGGCACTTTACTGAATGATAGAGATACACTTACTTACGGGACTGTTGGTTATTTTACTCGAATAAACATCTTTAAATAATGCATTATAACTATTTTGCAGAAGGCAAGAAAATTAAATAACATGGATGTATTTTAGATGAGGGCACGCCAGGGCATATCAGTTGGGTTTTACTAACACAAATTAAAATGAGAAAACAGTTGCAGATATGGCGCCATAAATAATACATAAGCTAGTAACCAAGAAACTTAATTGCTCGTTTCCTGTGGGTAATGACCACAAATATTTCTTTTCAAAACTATTCATAGCATCATTATCTTTATGTACCAAAAGTAATTTTAACTGCAGAATTATTTTCCTCGAGTCATTCATAGAGAAAGAATTTGTAAAGCCTTAGTCTACGAGGCAGTTTTGACAAAGATAACTGTGTGACATTGAATTTAAGAAATAAAAATGTCAGTGATTAGTGTTTAAAATACATTTTCATCCAACAAGATAAGCATGATATCATGCCTATTCGGTTGTCCGATCAAATTGTGAAATCTACAAACAAATAAGCGAAGTGGAGGCCATTTAGCAAAGGATTGTGTTGCGTAACAATAAACAAACATGAATGATGGCTTGAGAAATTTCCAGATTCAGTGGTGATGTGGAAAAAATAGTAAATATTTTGTTTCTAGCTAAAGATCATTAGTTTCTTTCTAACGAATTTCCTTAACTGAAGAAAAACTTTATAACGCATTCATTTGAGCATACAATATGCATTGCGTACATCATCAAACCCAGTAAAAACACAACAGTTTTGAGCGTTCTCTTTTTCCTTCCTTTATGTTTCCAGTGAAACCTTATTTTGCTGTTAATTACTAGGTGCTTACTGTTTTTGCACATCAGTTCTTATTTATGTCTGTGCACATGTTTATGTGCACGATACTAAAGTTAATTACAACTGGCACTTTAAAGAAAAGGTTTTATTTTTAGTAAATAAAAGCAGCATCCCTTTTTAAAGAGCAACGAAATTTCTTTTCTTTCCTTTATTACTATGAAAATGTCTAATGAAAGAAAAATCAATTGTTCACTCATTTCACAATGGTTTGAAAAACTTCCATTTCGCTCCATCTTAATAACTTCTATTTTCATTCATAATTTTAAGCAAATCTCGATTTTTATACATATAAAGTGATACAGCATTTAGCTACATAATTTTCAATAGTTTTTTTATACTTCACAGTAAAACAATTTTCTCGGCTTTTCTTAGCTTTTTAATCGCGAACATTTACTAAATTTACGTTGATTAGGAATTCAAATAGATATTTTCATAACAGTTTCTCATGATTCATGATCGCATTTTCCAGACTTTTTCTCATTTATGCCGGAAGTGGGCATTTAGAATGTCAGGTCTCAGCTGCATTAAAGTCATATGGCTGCTCATTAACCGCGTGCAGCAAATAGAGCGAAACGTTCAATAGACATTTATCGAATGAAATATGATCGTTGTAGATTTGAACCTTCACTGTGGTGCCAAGGCAGGCGTGATTGAATGTCCCTTTACTGGTGTCTGTCAAAGCTGAAATAAATATAGACCTACGAAGTACACATTTATAGGATATCAATATTCAATAAAGTATTTAGAAAGAGTACTTTACTTATTAATGATTTATTGCTTAGCCACATTGAATACTATTAACAAACCAATTATATTGATAAACAATAAAATATAAAAAATATAATATTTTCTTTTTCGGATTACTTAACGCAGTTATTTCAATTGAAAGTCCTGTGACGTTCTTACTGTTAGTAATTTTGGTGGTTTCAGTGTCCATGTTCACTAATTAATATTTTTTCTTTGTGTTCATGTAGGAATACATATAGCATGCTGCAGTCAAATAAACAGACATCACTGTGTTTAGCTGGGGAAGAATTGCTATCGATTTCCCCCTTTAGTGCTACTCTGAAAAAGGAAGCTGAATTCTTGGTTTTTAATGTTAGTTCGTAACGAACCGATCTGATCGGAAAAGTTTGTTGATCTGCTGATGATGGTCTCTCGATGCCATGTCACTTGATGGTGATGATATTTCTTGAAAATGATGATGCTAGTTTTTCTGTTGGACTTCGATAGCTTAATGAAAGATTAATGAAGATTTTCCTTTGGTTTTAATATGTATAGACGGTTAGGATATTGTGTAGTACCATTCCTAGTCGCGTATATTAGTAGTTTAGTGAAGGCACTTGACTTCTAACAGTTTACTGCAATTAAGAAAAGACATTTTTGTTGTTACTGGTTTCATTTCCTCCAGGTCTTTATATAGCTTTTTATCAATATGTTCATTTTTTTAATATATTTTCTATATTTCTGTGAGGGCATAATTGTTTTTGGTTTTCTAATACTCAATTTCGAAGAAATGTTTATCTTATATTTTCTTCACTATTTAATTGTCTTAACAGATACTATACCTCTGTTTTTTTAACTGGATCTTTTCCATTTCCCTTTTTTAAAATGTATTTTGTTTTCATTTTTCTAATTTAGATGAGAAATTAGTCTTACTGATCATTAGTTCACAAGCTTCAGATAAACTGTCTTGCCAGGCACAGTGTCGCGAGACGATGCAATGCGCCCGTGCGGCTGTTCCACGCCATCTGAACATAATAGACCGCCCTCGTTTATAACTATATCTCGTTTTAATTCAAAGTTAAGATAAATAGATAAATAACTAAAAACCACAGTTTAGACCTCCCAGTTTGACACATCCGTTTTTGAAAAATTCCATTACTTATATTTTTTGTTTCCCTTAGAGATGTTGAATATCTAATTCCCTTGTTTACTGACACCCCAAACAACAGGTGGTTTCTAATCTTTCCTATCGCGACACATCAAAAAGAAGCCTTTTCAGATATCTCAGTACCATCACACTTTAACTAAAATGTCATCTCAAATTATATCCTTAGTCAGGCTTAAGTCTCAAAATCTTTTGCTTTTGTAGGTTATAAAAAGAGTTTGCTCAGCAACCTTAAAATATTAAAAAAAAAAGGCATTATAGTAATCAAGGACCTATACTGGTAACAAACCGTCTAAACTGCCTGCATACAGATAGAAAACGAGATCAGCAAATATATAAAGATAAAAACGGGTGTAAGACAAGATCTTCTCACCAGATCTTTTCAACCTACACACCGAGTCAATTCTGAGAGCACTGGAAATGATTTGTCATTGAAGGCCGCAATCTTAACAATAAAAGAGACGCAGATGATAGTGCAGATAGCAGGCACGGATAAGGAAACTGCAAGAGCGCCCACAGAAAATAATTATAGAAAGCGAGAAGAAAGAACTACATATAAACTACTAGAAAACTAAATGCATGGTCATCAGTAAAGAGAGGAGCCCAAAATGCCAACAACAGGTTGGGGATACTAAAATACAGCAGGTACAAAATATAAATACCTGGGAAGTGTTCTAACATAGGACAGAAAAGGCAGTACTCAAATCCGAAGGCGTATTGGCATAACGTATTTGCCTTCCAGAAGCTGAGTAGAGTATTGAGAGACATACACATTTCGCTGGAAACAAAAAAAGAGAGTACTGAAATGTTATGTAATGTCTGTCATTCAATATGTCAGCGTATGCTGAACAATCCCATCAAAGTTTAAGGAAATACTTAAAGCAACCGATATGTGGTTCTATAAAAGGGTATTGAGAATACATTGGACCGAACATGTGAGCCACAGCGAGGTTTGGGAGAGGATGGAAACGAACAGAAAACTGATACTTAACAGCGTAAAAGACAGCTGAGTTTTCTGAGATATGCAATGAAGAAGGAAGGCTTAAAGAATCTGATACTCACGGGACCAATGAAGGAAAGGAAAGACAAGGGAAAACAATGCGTGAGATAGTTGGCAGAGCATGATTTTTGAGGAGTAACAAGAGAAGAGGTGTTAAGAGCTACAAGGGATAGGGAGATGTGGAGGGCCATGATCACCTACATCCTGAAAGAAAACGGCACATAGAAAAGAAAGAGTTACAAGTCAAATTAATGCAGATAACCGGAGACACAAAAATTAAATACTTTGTCATACAAGATGGCGTTGTTAAGATCAGGTTTTTAAACTAGATTCCTCTGCATCGATAATTTTCGACATGTTACGTAACATATGACGTATGTATGAAGAGAGTATAGTGTATAAATATACTGACTGTAGAGACTATGTGAAAATATTGTCAGTAGATAGTGTAGGAATGTCTTAATATATGAACAGCGGGAAGTTTGTGAATACTTTGAGTTTAGATTGTGTGTATATCGATATAAAAATTGGTTGAGTTATATTTTGTGAAATGTTTAAAAATTTCAGAAGTGTATTTCACTTTTATTCAAGATTTTAATGCTTTAATATAAATAATATTGCTGAGTAGAAATAAGTTTAGTGATTTGGTTGTAACTTATGACTGAATAAAAAGTGAATAAACTGTGGAAGTATTCTTCATGCTTTTATAATAATATCGGCACATTCATCAAATATATTATCTTACGTCGGTGGCACGACTCGGAGTTTCATGAATTACACAATCAGCAGGTGCTTATTACGCACCTGATGATGGCGTAATACAATGAAACTCCGGGTGATCCCGGAGAAACGCCATCAAGTCACTGATGTTTATCAGTGACTTGATGGAGTTTCTATCAGAGGACGAAACTCGCCGACTATCATAAGTTTTTCTAATTCATATTGTTCTCCTACAGATATACACGATCTAAATTTTTACACATATGTATGTATGTAAGTATGTAGATATGTATGTATGCCTGTTCACGCGTTTGGTACAAAACTAGCTTACATTATATTAGAAGGTTATGAGGGCATTTATCTACGTATAACGAAGATGAGATGACAATAGTAAGTTTAATGTATATAGTAAAAACACCTGGTGACTGTTTTATTTCACGTCATCTCTGGTGCATAAATTTGAGTTCCAGGTGTTTCTACAGCAAAGATGCATCTGAGTCAGTGTTAAAAGATTTAGATTTTATTGGGAATAATAAACAAAGAGAAATGCAAAGATAAAACAATGAAGCATTTTATTAACTATTTGTTAAATGGCAATTTCTGTTAGTTATTGTATTGCCAACACGAAAATCCCGGTTTTTCTTGTTCGATTCGAGAAGATTCTCTTAAAACATAATTTTTTTTTATTTTTAACAAAACTGATTGTTGAACGTGAACTATAGGATTAAAAATTCTTCGCAGTGTTTTTGTCACATTCATTTTCTTATATAGTGAACAGCTTTATACAAATTCAATCATGCGTAATCAGCTCAGTTTACCGTAAGTATTTGTAGTCTTGGGAGCTACAAATATCAATCAATACCGCAGAAAACTTTTATATCGATCTCCATTTCGGTTTTAATTTCTGGGATAAGGAGTTATCATTATTTACACTATTTACATTTGGATATTGTCTTTATCTTTGTTGCTGTTATCACAATGTTTTGGCCGTTGTGCTCTCCGGCCTTCATCAGATGTATATCGATCTGGCTAACCTACAAGGAAATTGAACTAAGTCCATTTAATCTATGGTGGTAAACTGTTCTCACTGTACTGCTCACATCTAGGGATATTTCACCTAGTTTTTATTTTTAGTACTGATTAGTTATTGCTCACTTTGTTTCTATTGATTCCAAGTACGCACCGTTTGTTTCAGAGATTAAACTCAAAATTATTATATCCCCAAATTCAGCCAGAGCTTTAATCAAGTAGGCTATTTTACATGTAGTTTACCCTGATCGAATACGCCTAATGAATTCCAGAGGTCACAACCACCGAAACGTCATAAGGACAACAAAGATGAGGACAATAGTTCCAATGTAAATAGTGCAAATAACAGCCTCCATATATATATATACAAGTTGAAACGCAAACTAGTCTATTTCGAATAGCAGTCTTGCCTCGGGGAAAAAAACAGAAAAGAGCCTGACTCTGCCTGATGTAGGGTCTTGCAGGAAGTATTTGAACGGGTTCCGTATTCCCACGTTAAAAACCAACTTTGTGTAAACTCCGGTCTGATTGGGGAGGTTTCTGTTAAATAACCAGTTCTCTTACTATTACTCAACATTGTCGGACTTCCTGGCTTCGGGTGAAGAGGAACCTAAATGGTGCTATGCCAAGTAGCAGAGTCTCGTTTGATGAAAATTAGACAAGAGAGCGACCTTGCTTTATGCAATGTCTACGAGAAACGTAAACTTAAGGACTGTGAATTCCCACGTAAAGAAAACGATCTTGTGTCACGTGTCGCCTTGAATGTAAGGAGGTCTCTGGTAAATACCCACTGATCCATTCGAATACAAAACTGTCAACTGAGCTCTCTGTCTTCAGGAAGAGCACGACTCAAACGTAATTCTGTCTTCGGCCCGATACTCGCCTGAAAAGTTAAGACCAGTTAAGTGCCAATCACACATATGACGATGCTTGATCTGAGTGTCCTCAAAGCCGGGATTTTTTTGTCCCATCCCGTTTCAGTGGAGATGCATTAAGTAAATATTTATTACTCCTTCAGGAATTTGACACTGTCAATTGAACTCTCTGTCTTCGGTCGGAGAATGACTTAGTCGTGTTTCAGTTCAGAGACAGTTACTCGGCTGATAAAAATGAGACAAGCTCGGTGCCCGATCCCGCGTATGCAGGGGCTGGTCAAATTTTGATCTTTGGCCCGAGTATTCTGACTTCGAACAAAGAGCGACTCTGTTGTAGCTCGGTGTAAGGACTAAGACACGTCTGAGAATAATAGAGAGACATAGTGCTCGATCCCGCATATGCGAAGGCTTGTTAAATTTTGAGCCTTGGCTTGGGTGTGCGCGTAAAGCATGACCTTTCGTCACATCCCGTCTTTTTTCGAGGGGGATGCTGAACGGCAGAATCTCATCTGGAAAAATTAGACAAGACCTGATCACAGTTCTTCGGGAAATGTTTGTCTGGGCGAAAGTGCTTGAAATGCCCTACTTAAAAAACCGATCTTGTGTCCCATTCCGCTTTTAGTGGGGAGAACTCTGGTAAATATCCAGAGCTGCGCTATAACTTGCATTTTCAAGCTTTCAGTCTTCGGGCAGAAAGAGACTCAGTGAGGGCTATGTTTATAAACTCGGTTGAGAAAATAGACCACTCCAATCCCGTGTATTCTGGTACTGTGGAATATTTGGCCGAGTGTTCGTGGTCACAATTCCCAAATTAAAAAACTGAATTTGTGTAGCATGGGTAGAAGGAAGGTAAATACCCAGAATTTTGAAGGAGTTCGCATAGTGCTCGTTAGAGTACCGTTGGTGTCAGTCAAGACATTACATTATAACCGTTAGTAGCGAGTTCTAACAGTCGTAATGGTGAATCTGAGTTGTATTTACAAATACATATTAAATAAGAATGTTCAGAGATAACACTGATAAATACTCACAAAGGATTGTAGAACTTTAACTGACATCATTTTATGATAAAAGTGACTTCAGCTATATTTCGACAAACTATTGACACTGTGCTCGCAGACTGTGATTTCGCATTTACTTATCTGAATGATATATTGATTAAACATTTAACTGAGAAACAACATATCGGGCATTTAAAAGAAAATGTTTAAAAAAATACGAGAGTATGAGTTCAAACTCAGTGAGGAAATGTGCTAATTGTTTTTTCCCTAACATCAAATACAGAGAACAAATTATTGACAAAAACAGCCATTAACTAAATGATCGAGGGTAAATGCAAATGTCTCCTCAAACAAACGTTACTAGATTACAGATATTTCTATGACTAGCAAATGATTGTAAAAATCTATATAACTAATATGCTGAGTTTGATATCTCCACTGAACAATTTGCTTAAGAAAGGCGTAAAGTGGAAGTAAACTGATAGGTTTCAAAAATTGAAAAAATAAAAAAATCCCACCATCAGACTTATGTTTCGAAAGCAGAAATCCTATTGACTTTACATCCTAGTGACTATGGTATGGGTGCGATAGTTCTACACAAAGATGAAATGGTAACTTAAAAACCGTCGCACATGCTTAGCGGTCGCTACTACAGGCATAAAAAAGAAACCACTTGTAAAAAGGAATTCGTACTTATATAGTAAATAGATTACAACAATGGGGCACCATCTTATTAAGTTACGATTTTGGGATGGAATACTAACCATCTAAAAATTAGGACTGTTTTACAAAAAATACTGAACTGTTTTAGGATAGTTTTATTAAAAAAGGAAATAGAAATTAAAAATATATTATGCAATTTTGTACGCGAACTACCAGTAAATTGGAAGAAATAAAAGTAGAAGCATAACAAGACATGTTTATTTCGACAATGACTAAAAATAGTAAAAAACGATCACCGAACGAAATCCATCTTTGAACATTTTCTCGCTATGTGAGGGAGTACTGGTATTCGTATAAAGAGTAGTAATACAAAAGATGATATTAAATGAATTTCATAGTGAACATCCGAAAATTTCAAGGATGAAATCTCTGATAAGATTTTATATATATTTGACCAAAATGGATCAAGGCATTGAAAAATTAGTAAAAGTCTGCAGAGGTAGTGTTTTGGTAGCAAAATCACTTACCCCGAAATTACAACCTTAGCCAAAAACAGATACTCCGTGGCCAAAACTGTACATAAATTTCACAGATCCGACAGACGACAGATTATCTGATAATAGAGGATAGCTTTATTAAGTAGCCTTAAAATTTATAACTGCAAAAAACAACTTCCACAGTTACAGTGAAATTTTACACAAACAGTTTGCAAGTTATAGCACTCCAGATAACAATATGAATTTAATGATTTTTGTAAAATATTCTCAGTTGAACATATTATTACCCCGCCGTATTACCCAAGGTCAAATAAACTCAAAAGCTGAACTGTTTGTGGATACTTTTGAGAGAGCTTTGAAAAAAGATAGTAATATAAATATGAGTGAAGCATTACAAAAGATTTTGAGCGTAAACCAAATAACACCGAATTTCAGTACAATAATTATCATGTCACCGGCTATGTTCCCGTCAAGAACGGATAACAAAAAAGATGCATTTTTTTCAGAATGGTCAAAAAGTTTTTTTCATGAGATATGAAATTTGAAAATAAATGTAGAAGACAGCGTAATTAGGTCACAAATCGAAAAAATATATTTATACGGTGAAAATAAAAAATGGAAATCAGTTAAAGATTTACGGATGAAAAGCTCACAAGAAATAATGAACATATGAAAGAATGGTATGATATCTTTGACGTACCAACACTCTAATAATTAATTGAACGTACAGGTATTACTACAAGATAAATGAAACGTACGAAAAATAGGTGGTTGACCAAAAATGATAGCAATGCAGAGTATAGTATGTGAAAACTCACCAGAAAGAGGAAGGGTAAATATTAAGAAATAAAGTAAAATATTTAAGAAAATAAAAAATCTCAAAATGGAAGATGTTTTGGAGTAAATAAAACACATCTAGTAATAGAAATGAGAGAGGCAAGACGCCTTAAATAAACAACTCAGTGTTCAGAGACAGTGGTTCACCAGAACGCGTTACCGTCGGTCGAACGCTCTGTCGTCTGGCAAAGAACGAGTCAGTGGAAACTCGGCCTATGAGTTTATGGATTGAGACTCGGCTGAAAAAAAAAACAGACAAGATCTTTGTCTTCGTGCAGATTTCGATTCAGTTAAGGCTCCATCTACTAACAGAAACTCGGCTGAAAAGAACAGACAGGCTTATTGGACGATATCACATGTGCGGGAGCTGGATAAATTTTGACCCTTAGACCGAGTGTCCACGATCGGTATCGCCACGTGACCTTGTGTCACATCTCTTCTCAGTGGGTGGGGGAACTTTGGGATAATACCAAGAGTTCCGCTTGAACACGAGAATGTCGGTCGTAGAGAGATTCAGACAAGGCTATGTCTACTGGCAGAAGTTCCATTGGGGAAAAGAGCACGATCCCGACCAAGTGTGGCCTGGGTAATTTTTGCTAGGGTGTACGCACTCGGAAACCCCACGTTAAAAACTGACCTTGTATCGCAACCCTCCTCAGTTTGAAGGACTTCGGTAAATACCATTGAAACTCGAAACTTTCAGTCAAGCTGTCTGTCGTCGGAACTCCATTTTAAAAAAATTAGACAATGTAAATTACTCGATGCTGCAGTTGTGGAGGCTAGGTAAATTTTGATTCTTGTCACGAGTGTACGTGCTCTGGTTTCTCACATTAAACCCGACCTTGTGTCATAACTTGTCTCCGTGGGGAAACTGGCTAAATATACAGATTTCTAAAAGACCTTGCTTTTGTCCTGCTCTCTGTCTTCTGGCAGAGAACGACTCAGTTCGGGCTATGTCTATGGACATAGACTCGGCCGAGAAAAAATAGACAATGCAAAGTGCCAGAACCTGATTTATTGATTTTGTCATCTATGTTAATATTTATATTTGTTAATATTTTCCCTAAATTTTAATCATTACCTAGTGTGATGCTTAAACAGTGTCTAAAGATAAAACAGTAATTTATTTTCTAAAGTTTAGTCAATCTTTTTTATTTTATACTTGTTGTGGTCTGTTAGAGCCAGGAAGAAAGTCACAGAAAACATAAAGGTAGGTTGAACCAGTGTATTAAAATAACAAAACATATATACAAATAAGTATGTTAGTAGATAGCTGACAGGAGTGTGCGTCCGCACTGTGTGCGTCTCGACTGCCTCTAGACTGCCTGTCAGGAAGTCACGCAGGTTAGTATTTATTGAAGGAGGAAGAGTCTATTCCACTGCAGATAGGTCACCATAACAATACTCCTGCTAATATATAATTTTTGATGTAAGCAAAAAGGGCATGTATCGGTTAAGGATCTACATTATCGTGTTTTTTTAAAAAATATTTTCCATTTTACCGTGGGAGTTTTTTTTAGTTTCCTTTAAGTGCAAGAATTACCTATCTAAAGAGATCTGATTTCTACAATGGTTATTTTTAAAGGAATAAAGATGTTATCTCCACCTTAGCTTAATTTTATTCTTTGGGCTACTGAATTTTCTATCGATGAGATAGTGCATTAGTAAATTACAGACGCAGTTATGCATTTATTATTTAATGGTCAGTTTTCCGGAATTCTACAATTACAGATACTTTCTTTATTCTTATTTGTTTTTATCATATTTGTTTCAGTATTTTTGGGTTTCTGGTTTAAATGTTTCATTAATATTTTTTATTATGTCTGTTATGTTTCTTTCCAAATTATTATTATATATATATAAGCGAGAGAGAGAGAGAGAGACAGAGAGAGAATTTTTCAACCGACAGTAATGTCTATCAGTTTATTCTTCTAGTAAACATTGAAATCATACTATCCCCAAGAATGCTAAGAGAGAGAAAAACACAAATGAAGAAAGACATACACCTGTGTTTTATAGATAAAGGTGTTCGTTAAATAGATATGTTTGAACTGCTCAAAAACGTTGACATGTTTGTGAAGGATATTAGAATAATCGAAAACCTATACTGTCAAACCGCCTGTATAGGGATAGGAAATGATACACAAAAATATGCAGATACACAAAAATTGAATTGGGTGTAAGAACAGGGTTTTGCCTTCTCAACGGAATTATTCAACCTATAAGGTAAAATAATCCTGAGAGAATTGAATTTCCTACCATCATTATTAATTAAGATATGCAGATTACACGGTATTGACTAACACTCCTACAGAAGGTAGAGGAGGAAGACCAGAAGTGAGAAAAGACTAAACGTAAACTACAAGAAGACAGAATGCATGGTTGTTAATAAAAGGATTACCCCTAAATGAAAATTGCACATCGGTGATACCAAAATAAAACAAGCACAAAAATTTAAATATCTGGCAATTGTTCTTACAGAGAACGGAAACTGCCGAAAACGCATTGTGACAACCAAGGAAACTTTCCAAAAGATTAGCAGTGTACGAATAGACAGAATATTTCATTTGAAACAAATATAAAAGTTCTGAATTGTTACCTGATGTTTGTTCTCCTGTGTAGCAATCAATAATTTCAACCCCTTAAAAGACTTGAAACAATAGAAATGTGTTTCTGTAGAATGGTGCTGAGAATATCATGAGCTGAACATGGTCTTAGAGAAAGGGAAACAAAAAGGAAAATTATACTTGACATCAGGAATAGACAATTGATATTTTGGGGGCGTGCAATGAAGAAGGATGGCTTGGAAAACATGATACTTACAAGATAGATTAAAAGAAAGAGGGATGGGAAAATATCGCGTAAGATACTAGATGGCCATGAGTAAATAGATGGTAGATCAACGTTTGGGTGAAAAAGACAAAATTACACGGCACATAAAAAAGAAAGTATGTATTAAAATTTGCGTGTAGTGAATGTAAGCGGTTTCATGTTTTGCTTTTTTGCCTTATTTCAATTCAGGCGATAAGGCAATTGAACGCAGGGAGTGAAAGAGAATGAGGAAACTTTCGCGTGAAAAAAGACAAAAGAACAGTATTCAGGAAGGTGGAATATAGCAATAGACTTTCTACATATATTTTTGAAGATTGTAGGTGCCAGGGAAGTAAATAATCAAAAGTGTGTTCTACACGTGGGGGGTGCGAAAAAAAAAACCATTGGAATAGAACAGGCGATTGCATTTTTCTTGTTCAACAGTAAAACAGCGTGACCTACTTGCCAATCAAGTAGCACGCTTAAATCTATATGGAAAAAAGCTCATCAGAAGATATGGTATGAAAATATTTGTATAAAAGAGAGAGGAACGCCACGTCACGTTGGTGAGTAAGTGACTGAAGTCAAGATGCTAGTTCTATTGCATTACAGATTTTTCTTTGAATTTTGTCAAGTATCTCGAGATATATAGTTACACCTTTTCAGGTATGGCAGCAGTGTTCAATGCTTATATTAATGGTCGATTCATAAATGTGTAAAATGGATTTTGATAAAAAAATTTTCTGGCACAGCACAGTGACAAAACTTGCTTAGCAATAGACCAAGCAATTGATTCAATACAATCGCTTTACGTCATCACAATGAAAGACGTAAGCTCAAAAAGTAACAAAATATTATTAGCCATACGGACGACAGGCAGCAAAATGTTTACTGTGGCGATTGAAAGCATTTTTGTTTTGTATTCGTTATATATATATATAACAGCAAGAAACAAGAGAAATTTCATACTTACAGGCATTTTAAAGATGAAAAAAATAAAAAATAAGAAACACAAAAACGATCGACCTGTTTCAATCCTGTTTTTCATCAGGGCCAACTGGGATTTTTTAAACTTCTTCAATATTTTAAAATATTAAAACTGAAGATGAACATGGAAAGGGATTAAAAAGGTGGGGGAGGGGCAGGTACTAGTGGTAATGATGTACAGCCCTAGCAAACAATCTCTCTGCTTACAAAGAGACGGGGTCCTAGATTTAATATAAATATATTTAATGGCACGGGTTGTTTAATTCAGCAATCTAAACATTAGGACGTGCTTCCTATTTAGTCATTACCACAACTACAAATAATCTTATAAACAACTGAAGAAATATTATGTGGAGGAAGTAAGTTTTTTCGCATAGACGGAAAAGCAGAATGAGTGTCAAAATGTAATCTAGCCTGAGCAGAGAAACAACAAAAGCTGGTCTCTCTCTCTTTATATATATATATATATATATATATATATATTCGAAACATATAGTGTTAAATATAACAGACAATGAATGTCTATTATGTTTAATCATGAGCTGTTCTAAACATCTTCTTTTGGCTTTAATTTCAGGTGAAAATAAAGGGAAAAATTATTATGATGGTTTTAAGCTTTCGGTTCACATGAGCCATCTTCAGAGAGGTTACAGTGACGTTAATATAAAGACACCCACCATCAAAGATGGTTTTATAAAACATTGCTAAGCAAGGATATATATATATATATATATATATATATATATATATATATATATATATATATATACTACAACTGGAAAAGAAAAAGTTTGTAAATAAGATCAATAAAGAATCAGATAGTTTGTCTTTAGATATGCATATTCAAAGATAGTCTTCATGGCAAAGTGCAAGACGGATTTTGGAGCGAATGTTGGCGTCAATCGAAGTGATAAACTATATTGTTTTGTAAAATCCTAAAAGATATATACAGAACTTGAAAATTAGTTCGTTTGGAATCACATAACGTTTCATCCTCAAGGAAGGCAAATAATTTTTCAAATTTAATACATATACATATTTATATAATTTTTAGTGTTGTTGATGCAAACAAACAAAAGCTCTGAGAATTCAAAACCTACATATTTTTTAATAAAAATGACTTAACTTTTTAATGCTCTATAATTGATAAAGATTAAATATTTATTAGTCATTAACTGATACGTACGCATGAATTAAATATATAATACATTTTCATCTTGTTTATAATTTTTCTGAATTTGGTTACATTAGAATAAATGATGTTATTTTCTTTTTTTGTTTATTTTAGGGTTATGCTTTGTGCTATTTTATTTTAATTCGTTAAAGTTATTTTGTAGATATTTTGCGAATTATTTTGTTAGGTTACAGAATGTACGAAGGAGTTATAAGTATAAACGCAAAAATAGATAGACTGATAGGTGGGTTAAACGTAAAGATAAAATAATGTCAAGATGCATAGGACATACGCACATATGCGAAAATATCTTTATATTGACGAGTATGTTTGCGTATAAGAAAGTTGAGAAGGAAGCCAATAACAAAATAAAGTACACAGGTCAATTGTCATAAAATGATAGACCACATCCATGAAAGTATAATGATCGGGAGATATTTGGTATAAAGTTCTTTGGAATTAGAAAAGAAAACACTAGAAAAGCCCGGGGGCTTTATACTTACTTATTCCTATGCGGCTCTGTCATTGACATCTTAATTTTAAGATACCTTTTCTCTTTTTCGCCTTCTGTTTCGATTTTTTGCGTAATTAGCTTAAATCAGTTCTCATGGGTAGCCTATTCCCAACTGCATTTTGTAATCTTTATATTTAGCTCAAAGGTGGGTCGGCATTTTCATTCTTAAAGAATAATGAAAGGTTGATGATGTCAAAGAAGATGAAAGAGAGGTAGCAGGAAAAAACGTGATGTTGCTGATAATCAAATGATGAGAACAGAAGGAAGGAAATCTTTAGAAAACTGCAATCATATTGTTGATGACCGCTGTCAAAATAAATGGGAGAAAGAATGTAAATCAAAATAAAAAGAAATCAGACGGAAATGATAAAATAGAAAAAACGTGATAATGGAAATATTTTTTAAAAAATTTGAAAATATTTTAATCTTGGAATGTTGACTAAAACTCATGGTGATATAAATACTTGAAAAATTATCTATATAATAAGTTCAATATTATCGTATGTTTTTTAAAGATATTTTGCTAGATGTCAATAGTAGTTATGAAAGAAAAATATGATTTTACTTTACTAAATAGTAAAGTTCTGATAACACAGAAAAAAATTCATAAGAAATATCCGTGAATATTGGGACCACATTCAGTGGAACAGAGCGGATGAATTAATGAGGGAACAGAAGAGGGAAGTGTACAGTAAAAATCATATCAAGCGTATAAACGTGTCGTGTCCACTAAAATAAAATAATAAAATATGCAACGTATTTTACACAATAAAAGTTAATTATAGTATACCTACATTAAAACGCACCTACAAAATATTTATAAACCAATAGCAAGCAATAAACTGCTTACATCTTAAAACACTAATTAATTTACACTAAGTAAACTAGAAAACCATAGAATGCAGAAAGGATGTTTTATTAGTCATCTTAATTTAGATAGATGTCACCAAATATCAAGCGGACGTAGACATACCACGTGGTATTTTAGGGCCAATTAGGAATAAAAAAAATAATTCTGGAGCCGATTTCTAAGAACAAAAGATATAAATATTACGAAGTTCGGCCATAAGAAAAAGACTCACAAATGCCACCAAGTTCCATGTCATTCTAACTGCTGTTATTCAAGATCCCACTGACGTTCACACGCAAAAGCAGCACTCAACTAAACATTGACCAAACTACGAGACTATGGCGCCATTGTTCCCAGTTTAAATTAAATTCTACCTAAAATTCTACCTAACTCCTTTATCTCTACTACTGCTACGCACACATACACATACTGACACTTTCACACAAAACATGTAATTATTTTCCCTGTTCTCACATACACAATAGGGTTTATATTCTATTCAAGAAATTTACTAACAACTAAAAAAAGGACATTACTCATTCAATATTTTAAGCAACTTTTGATAGCCTTCGTTTGTACAAATGCGTCCCATATTCCAATGGAAGAAAATTGTTTCGCAAAGAGGCCGGTACTGCTATTTAGTGAAAAATAACTACCAGCAGATGTCGTAGAATTGATTATACATTTACTCGTGATAATACTAAATGAAAACCTCTACGATAAACTGAAAACGACCATTATGAAACGAACCGGAATTTCAAACCGAACACTTTTGCTCAACTTATTTACCAGAGGGGAGCTAGGTTACCGGATTTCTTCCCAGTTACTGAGGCATATAAAGTCACCGTTAGGAACCAATGTCAAGGTAGAAAATATTTTAAAGAGATTGTGGTTGCGAACCAGACAGCATGTTGCCTGACTGCAAAAGAATGTTTTTAACCACCTCTCCCACTTCTCGACTGAGAAAAGATGTGACACAAGCAAGATTAGCACAAAGCTTGTCTATTTTTCCCAGCCGGGTCTCAGTCTGTAGTCCGAGCCCGACTGAGTAGAGAAATTGACAGTTGCGAGCCAGATAGCAGATTTCCTGCCAGAAATGTGATATTTTTTGAAATGTGATATTTTTTATTAACCTTATTTAATCATATAGACTATATCATTTAGTGACCGAGGGTGTGTTATTTGTCGCACAACTAAAAATTATTACGAATTTTGTTGACAAAAACGAGAAAATTTAAGAAGGAAATTAAAGAAAATTGACAATTGTTTTGAAATGGCTATAAAACAATGGTTGGGCTATCCAGAACACTTGAAGGAAAATATTATCATGGCAAACTGAGATTACAATGAAACAAAAAGAATAATTTTCAGAATAGAATATCAGAAATTAAATAAAACAATGGCTAGAATACATGGGACAAATTATTACGTCAATATAAACGAAATAACGTTTGAAACAGCCGCAATCAATAGCTTACTTGAATTAAAGTATTTAACGAGCTGCAGCAAAGACAAAACAAACAGGAAAAATGAAAAAAATTCATAGACAAAGAGGAAACAAAATAATTTGACAAATGCATATAGTTCATTTGCTCAGAAGGACTAGACGAGTAGACAAGACTAAGTATACACAGTAGTTCGATGGAAAATGGGAACACCGCATGGATATATAGGTAAAAATTGAAACAGTTGCGATGAATAAAATAATGTCATTAATTCAAAACGTTATTTTTCCTTTTACATGGTACTGGAATTATACAAGATTGAATTTAGTCATTCCAAAACTTAAAATTTCCGTCAGACAGGGAAATTACTGGAGACAACAGTGTCAATGGAAAGTAAAAATATTGACATACTTGTAAAAATAACTGGGCAAAATAAATAATAATAAGAGTATTTATAATTACTCAGTAATTTTCAACATCCAGGATTTTTGCTTTGAAATACAAGAAAAAGTTTAAGCAGTCACGCGATAACTTTTGCATATTTATTAAGAGTAGGAAATTAGTAAAGAAACAAATTCATTTATATAAGCTTTTCAAATCAAATAACTGTTGTGGTCGTCAAGATGAGTTATAAAAGATTTAAATAGATACTCGTCACATAATTTCTAAAGGTTGTTAAATTGATAATGAAAATTTAAATATTTCCTGAACTTAAGCCTCTTGCTATTAGATATTCTCAACTACGACAAACCAAAAATTTAATGAGCCCAGCTATACCGCTGATAAATTGTGACTTTATAATTTTAAATTGTTTGCTATTTAACTTGTTTATTATCTTGTTTAATTTTGCCTTGATGGCGAAAACAAACAAAGCACCCTGGAGCTATTGCATACCATACATCCTATTATTGCGTGTCATGTGTTAATGCCTCATGACATTGTAAACAAAATCACAACATATTTTCTTGTTTACAAACGAAACTGCAATTGATTATATAATGATTACACACCCACCCAACCCCACACGCATACATACATATATATGCATATAGATATACATAAATGTTTACATACATATATAATTATATGTTTTTATACATAGATATATGCTTCTACGTGTAGATACATATATATATAGATATATGTATGTATCTACATATATATATATATACATGTATACATACGTATATACATATATGCGAATATACATATATATGCGTGTATATGTATACTCATACACACATATATATAAGAATATATGAGTATACATATATGCTAATATACATATATATGCGTGTATATGTATACTCATACACATATATATATGAGAATATATGAGTATATATATATATATATATATATATATATATATATATGCGTGTGTACATATATATGTGCATATATATATGTGCACATATGCGTTTCTGTATACGCATATATATATGCGTATCTGTATGTAAACGTATATATATATATGCATCTATGTGTATATATACATATATATATGTGTGTTTGTGTTTATGTGTGTGCGTGCGTGTGTGTGTGTGTGTGTGTGTGTGTGTGTGTGTGCGTTTGACTGCTCGCTTGTTCAAACGCAGGATATATACATGTTAATGTATGCGCATTTATGTAAGTGGGAACTTCCAATTAAGCTACTTAAGCATAAGTTGTTAGCAATGTTTTGACATTTTCAAATTTTAATTCTATCCACCACCCGTTGAGAAACTTTTCTCCACATATCCTTCATCTATACCGAAGCTGCTATACGCTTTAAATGAAGTCTGTTTTGACGACGCTTGATTGTATGCTTGATCAATGAAGATGCAATGTTTATTGCATCTACGTTCATGAACTATTAAGAAATCAGCGAAATTATATTTGAAATATCTACTGTAACATGAAGTACTACTAATATTCAAATTATCATATATATATATATATATATATATATATAAATGAATGAATAAGGAACGAAGAAAATATTAACAACGTTTAAATCATTAATTTCAAACAATGCTCAATATAGGAATAGAGCTATGAATATTTATTATATTTAACCTTTCCCCTTGACTCTTTAGTTCTATCTTTCTCCCCCGTTTTCCTCTTTTTGTTCTCTATTTCCTCAATGACTCTTCTACAATAACTTATTCTATTTTCTCATTTTCCCTACTCTCGTTAACTTGCACACAAAAATTTGCACAATAAGGAAGCAAATTTTTTACTTCCCTTCAAAAAATAGCTTTTACTACCTTTCAATGTTGAAACAAAATGCACACTTTGTAGTAGTTTGTAATTTGTAAATGTATATATATATATATATATATACCTTATTTATCATTTACTTATATAAATAAGATATATCCATATATATTTTTATCTTACAAATAATATATATATATATATATATATATATATATATATATGTATATATATTTGTATTATTTTACGCTCACGACTATCGATTGAGCACTATGGAGAAAAAGTAAACTTTAAAACAGTTGTTACTCACCGCTATTTACGCATCATTACGCATAATGAATTTGAACACTCTCGGCTACTGGCATGTGTTCAGCTTTCGCCCATCGTTTAGAAGAAGAATCGTCAAATGATGTCGATTCGGTCGGGTTTCAATCCTGGCTAGAAGCAATCGAATGTCTAACCGTATTGAGGATATGTGATATAGCGAAACCGGACTGTCTGTGGATATATATATATATATATATATATATATATATATATATATATATATATATATATCATCCACATACAAGCTTGTTTCGCTGTATCACAGCTTATCAGTGTGATTAGACATCCACTTGCTTCTGGCCGGGATCGAATCTCGACCGACTAGAGTCAGTCGGAGTATATATATATATATATATATAATCGAAAGAAGAACAGAATTGTTTTAAATTTTAAACTATTCTTTATTTTATAGTAGTAATAAAACCTCTGGTTTAATTTTTACCATCTCATATTTTTAGATGTTGCCCAATTTTTTTCTGTTTCATTTAAGCTACATCCGTGTTCTTTTTAAAAAGTCTGCAATCATATATAATTCTCTAATCGCGACTGGGAGATCATTACCTATTACATGATTATCTGTTTGAAAAAACGTGTTATGAAAACTAGTATGTTTCAATATTTCCCATTTGCCTGAGGTATAATTTTTTATCAGTTGATTGCCATTATTTTTGCTCTAAGAAGTACTCGAAAGTATCTGCTTATGTTTTGCTGTTTCGTTCGCATTCAGTTTAATCGACATGGATTTATTTTCAGACTGAACAATTTTCTAATGACCCGTCTTATTACAAACCAGCACGCTTAATCCCGTCTACGCAGATATACGGTTAAATTTGCTAGAAAAATGAACAGAACAATAGGATTATATTTAGTCGAAAGCGAGATTTCCGTCAATGATCGAAGATGTTGCTATGCAAGATAAGAGACGTAGTCAGTTAAAGTAGCAATAAATTAAAGAGTCAATAAGATTTTAAATTTGGTTTATTTTTTTGTTCTTTATTTTCTCTATACATGTAAATTTGCATGACATAATGGTAGTTTTTCTTTAGATGTAATTGATATTAATTTTATATGCATGTTTGGTTGATTTTACGAATGTGAAGCTACGAAATCTAAAGAATGCAGCTTGAAAGTAATAATTTAAAAGAATTTTTGAATTTTAAAATTATGAAATGAACCAACTGCGAATATTTTTGTAAACTATTATTTTTCTTTATAGTCGAGCAAGCACGATTAATTTTCAAATAACGTTTCCAACGGGAATATAAACATTATTAGAAGACATTTTCATGAAGGGAGACAATCGAAGAGTTGGAGATATCAAATCAAGAAAGTACAGAAATTCAACCATCTGCGGAGTGGTATGACGGAAAATGTAACGCCGAAATTCGAAGTTACATTGCAATAGTGAAAAGTGTTTTCAAATAGCTAAACAAAGTATCAAGGAACAGGTTAATATCTTTAAAAATATAGAAATGAGTGCTTAACTGTAATTTAATATAAAACTTCCTGTATGTGAATGTGAATCAATATTTCCCAAATGAAAAACATACATGAGGCAAGAGAGATGCAGTTCTACAGAAGCACATTGAGAATACCCTAAACAAAACATGTAAGCAACAAGGATGCATTAAATAAAATGAAAAGAAAAAGTGAACTTTTGCTTAGAATCAAAAAGAGACAACTGACTATTACGGCATATAGAGGTGCCACAAGTCAGGAAAAGGCGTGGAAAGATGGTAAAAAAACAAAAGTGTTAAGATCTATAAAGGGCAGAAAATTGCAAAGAACCGTGATTGTCAGTATCTTGAAGACACAGGACACATTGTTGCATTAATCTGATGAACATATCTTTGACAAATAATATTCCAATTAATGTCGCCTTTATTGTTGGTAGTTTTAAAGTATTTCAGTCGTTTATTTATGTACCTGTCTAATCCAAGAAAATTAAGGGTGCAAATATTTTCTGATATACTATAATAGTACTGAATAATAGTAACTGGTCATATACGTTTAATTACAATAAGGGAGAAAAGAAGCAATGCTAATATCAGTAAAATGATTTAGATTCTGGTCATCGAGCAAATCGTTGACTTGGCATTAGGGCATCTTATAATTCTGAATTTGTATTCAAACAAAACCCACCTATTTATGTTTTATACCTGTATAATATCAGTCTTATAGAAAATGTACCTCAAAATAGAAATTAACATCACTTTTCGTACTTCCATAAGACACTGAAGAAAGTTTTCAGCTCAACAATTCTCCAACTGATAGAAAATAAGCTCAAAGCGTATCTTAAATAATGCATTTAAGAACATTCGTCTAAAGAATATTGATCTAAGAAAAAACCTGTGCAAGAATACACGTCTAAGGACATTTTCTAAGGAAATCGGTCTGTGGAGTACTCATCTAAGGACCATTGATATATAATAAAAACTTTTCATAAATTAACACTTTATTCCTATACAAAATACTTAATTTTATTGATAATCATTACATTAATTTTATTGCTGATCATTATATTACAGAATAATATTTAAGACACTCATAGCAACCATAATTACTGATTAATTTGGTTCTTAAGTATTTTAGACTATAATTCTCTAGACGAATATTTTTAGACGTGAATTTTTTAGACGGGTATTCCTTAGACCAATATTTCTTAAACCAGTGTTCCTTTGACGAATGTTCTGGATCCCTTGGATAATACCTTGATCTGTACAATGCTATAAAATTATTTTACGATTTCCTAAGAGAAAAATATTGTGAATTTATAACAATACCATGAATTCCCTTATGCGTTGATAAGCATAACTATTTTACATGTAACAATATATTTTTACATATCTAAGTGGACAGATATATTAAATGACTTATGGATTGATTTATTGACAAGATGTTAACGATTGATCTTGTCTTTCGCATTATATTTATCTATATACCTACTGGATGTATAATCATAATGAAACAAACATGTTAGTGACGTTTTCCATCTTTACCCCGAACATAAATACAAAACTAAAAATCTACTCACTTTCACACTTTCACACAGATCAATATACCCGTCTCATGTACTCTACTGTGCACCATATTTAAACATGCAGCTAAAGGCGTCTCAATCTATTCATAAACATTGTGTACATTCTTCATGAACCCATGCATCTTATTCTCAGTGTAAATCTTTAGTCACGTTCTCAACGTCTGTTCATTTGTTTAGTTAATATTCTCTCCGAGAGATTTGAAGTTAAGTTACAATGATGCCACTCAATAGCGAAATATTTCAAGAGCAAACTGCGTGAAGTGGCTTGCCCGGCCATTTTCCATCCGTTCACCCGCTTTTGAATTGCACTAATTCGAATATTTTACAGCCTTCATGTGGATATTGGCCCATAATATCTTGTCTAAATGCTAAATTCGTGATCAATCTCAGTTATTCTAATAATAATAATAATAATAATAATAATAATAATAATAATGATGATGAATTCAATTATCATAGAAATAATGGAAAATTATGGTAACATTAAGCAAAATTGCATCGTATTGTTCTCTATCTGATTATATTTCAGTACTGACTTGGCAAGTAATTTTGAAAATAATATATTTTTCTCATGCTTATCTACTTTTCCACTATGTCTAATGCCATGACAAAAACCAGCGAATCACATGTTATTATATCAGTTGACAAAAATAGATTCATGCCTTTTTTCAAAATTATAGATGCAACAATCGTTATAATTTTTACTTGGCCTGCTGAAATCATTCCGTGCAATTTTCCATCTGTTCCCCATTCGTCTCGTCCACATAATAATAATAATAATAATAATAATAATAATAATAATAATAATAATAATAACGTACTCATCAGTGGTTACGTAATGCAGGCTTAAAACACGAGAAAAATAGTTACATATGTGGATGCACCTGCGTGTATACCCATATGTATATGTATTGATATCCATAACTATATACAATTTTAAATGCATAAGAGTTGCCATTAAACTTTGAAATTATTATTATTAGCATAATTATTAATCTTATTATTAATCTTTTCTTTTTCTTCTCTCTTCTTCTCCATCGTAGTTGCACTAGTCTTTTTCTTTTACTTCTTCTTCTTCGTTGTAGTAGTAGTCCTATTATTAGTAGTAGTATGATGACAATAATAACAACAACAACAACAACTTTCAGAAGTCCAGTGTCTTCTGGGGGCAAAAAATCCTCTTCTAGAACATTTACTGCGAATCAAGATATTAATTGTTGTTGCGTGTCTGCTCCGCAAGAGAACTCTATATGAAAATTCTTCTTCTTGTTCTTGTTCTTGTTCTTGTTCTTGTTCTTCTTCTTCTTCTTCTTCTTCTTCTTCTTGTTCTTGTTCTTCTTCTTCTTCTTCTATATACTTTTTTATAAGCGTTTTACCCCGAGCAAGGCATGTCACTGCCACTACTGCACAGAGGGCTACATAGTGTGGAGAAAGGATGATTAAATATAGAAAATGTCAGAGGGTGGGTGATAGGCGGGTAGGGATACCGAGAATGGTTAAATATAGGAAATGTCAGAGGGTGGGTGATAGGCGGGTAAGGATACCGAGAATTAGGGTTGGGTAGATGAGAGTGTTCTGAGAATAATTGGGAGTTAGAGTGACAGGAGGTGTCTATTGACCCTACATTTAAACACCTGGAGATTGTAGCTGTCGGGGAAGCAGACTTGTGGAAAAGAATTCCACAGGCGGGAAGCGCGAGCAAAAATGTCTGTCTATTTTTGCCCAGTCGTGTTTCTACCCTTCGGCGGAACCACGACTGGGTTAATGCTCTCTGCTCGGAAGCAGAGAGCGCCCTCTACCTGAAGGCAGAGAGCTGACAGTGAGAAAAGTAGTTACAGCGGGGCAACTACAACTACTGTTCTCTGTAGGCAGGATTATTTGTACACTTTGGAAGAGTCCATTAGGTCTGTAAAAAAGGATGGCTCCCCAACAGCTTCTTAATACTCTATTTAGTTTCTGGAATGCGTCCTTCGCCATGCCATTTCACCTGTGTCACACTTTCCGTCTTCTGTTAAGAGATTTCTCAGTTATTTAAATTTTTGTAAATGCTTGATTTTGGTATCCTCCACCTGTATTTGGAAATTTGGGATGATCTTTTTACTGGTGACCATGCATTCGGTTTTCTTGTAGTTTATTCGTTGTCTTTTCTTTTCAATCTCTTCAGCTATCTTTTTGTAGTTTTTGTAGTTTTCTTTCCGTGTCTGATATCAGCACTTTATGCTGTTTAGATTATGGCCTCTGATGACGAATTCTGGCATAACATCTAGGATCCTCAGAATAGTCTCGCTGTACATGTTAAATAGATTCGGTGAAATGACACATCCTTGTCTTATGCCTCTTTCTATTTTTGTAAATCTGCTGAATTCGTTACCTGTCCGTATGCAGGCATTTTGCTGCTAGTAGAGATTCTTCATTACTCTAATGTCTTTCCCAAATATGTCGAGGTTGCTGAGTATTTCTATCAATTCTTTGTAGCGTACTTTGTCGAACGCTTATGCATAATCTATAAAGCATAATACACGTCCTTTTTCATTTGTATTTCCCTTTCTGATAGCATCCTAATCATAAATTTACATTCCTTGTTCCAGTGTCTTTGGGGAACTCGCACTCTTCTTGTCCTCTCTCTGGCCTGATTCTGTTTCGTGCTCTATTCATCAGGATTCGGATGATGAGTTTTGTTACGTGAAGCGTCAAACTGATTGTTCGTTAGAAAAAAAATATTTCTAGGTTAGTTTGTTTCGCTACTTGAGAATCTTTGAAAAATATTGATATTATTTGGAAATAAAGTAAAATATTTAAAATTAGTAAGAAATTATTTAAGGTCTCAGGATATATACCATTGTTATTTTCTCATTTAAAGTAAACACTAAATGAAATCATCATATATCTGAGTTCAGAAATGTCCATGAAATCGATATGTATGTTAACATCTGATAATTCTTTTATGATGCTAGTACACTTAATTCGCATATGAATGTAACAAATATATGAAAAGTAACAATTGTATATATAACCATGTAAATCTTAAGACTTTTAAATATTCTCTGAAATGGAAACTGGTATTAAAGTAAAATTTAAACTATTTTAGGAGAAAACAGATAGAGGACATTAAGACCGAGTAAGATTTTGTGTTCAGTAGTTGCGTAAAGCTAATATTGTAATCTTTAATATTTTAGAATGTTCAAATATATTCAGATTTGCACAGTGTATACTGAAACTAATCGACGAAGGTAAAAGTGGTTTTAGAAGAAAAATCTCCAGTAACAATTAACTCGTAAGTAAATCATTTTAGCATTATCATTCGTAATAGTGATAAGTTAATCTTACTGAAAGCGATAAAAATTAATTAAATTGTCAGAAAAATCAACTATTTTATTTACACGGAAAATAAAATATAAACCTGAATTAATTGAGGTAATGTGAAATTTTCAGAAATATAGTGGAAAGAATAATTTGGAATAATAACATTTAATATCATTAGTACAAAAAATCAAGAAAGGAAAAATGAAGTCACAAAATTACTAAATAAAAGAAATACTACAAAGCATTTTCGATACTTGAAGCATAGTGAAACTAATGAGAATGAAAGACGTGCAAAACAAATTTAATGATTAATTATTCGTGTTTTTTTCTGCGACCGTAGAGAAACTTGTATAGGCAAGGAATGAGAAAGGCAATGAGTAACTATTCACAATTACGATATTATTGATATCAGCAAGTACACCGAAAACAACATTGTGCAATAGAATAGAATTTTAGTCACAAATTCTCGTGGAGAGTGACCAGATAAAATTTTCATGAAAAAGGGTAATAACAAAAGTTAAAGAAATCACTATAAATGTACTTTTTAGGAATTCAGATATTTAGCATAGCAAGGCATGCCTAGAAACTTCTCGCCAGGTAACCGACCATTACGGCCAAATAAAAACGAGTAGGCATATGAAAATCAATACGAATTTTTAAAATTGGCCGAAGATTGAAGCAGTTCCTAAAATTAAGTGAGTGAAGACTTTTAGGTGATACATGTGTAGAAATTATTAAAAATCAAAACCATCCCGTTAGAAACAAAGAAAAGATTCTGAAATAATATGTAATATCACTACTTCTATATAGCAGTGAGTTCCGGGCAATTTTCTCACAAGTGACAAGGAGACATGAGACAACAGAAATATGGTTCTACAGGAGTATAATACCATGGTTAGAACATGTGAACAATGAAGAATATTTAAGTAAAATGGAAACAAAAGCATACTTTTACTTAGAAACAGAGGGAGTTAAAATTTCTCAGATGCAAAACGAGGAATTAGAATTTGAAGAACTTGGCCCTCACAAAACATTCTAAAGACAAGTGAATCAGTGGAAACAGCGCGAAAACTACCTAACGTGCTTGTGTAAACAGATCACAGATCAAAAAGTAGAGGTACAGTAAAAAAGCAAACATTGCTAAAAGTTACAAAAGATAGGAAGTTGTGGGGAGTTACGATCACCCATGTTTTTAAAGCACTTAAAAGAAAATGTGAACTCATGGTGTCAGGTCAATTCACTAAGTTGAACTTCAAATGAAGTAAAAAGAATTTGGTAGAAGAATCGTAAATAAGAATCAGAAGTATGGATTTTATGAAAAGAGCAATGGAAAAAATATTCCATGAGTGATGATAATGTTAAGAAAAATGTCAACATATATTTTAAAATTATATTTTACTAGAGATACATAATATAGCTGATACTACATGTGACGTGACCAAAAACGGACACGTCTGCTAAAATGGAGAGGAAAGTCAGATAAATACTTTTTGATACTTTTAAGATTAGGGCATATTAATAGCTAATTCTTGTCAATCCGTACTTTTGCTCCTTATTTCATTCATCCCTCTTCTTTCTAATATATTCATATATATTTATTTCTTTGCATTTCCCCACCTTTTTATCTATCACTTTATCTTCATAAACTTCAAACTCACCTTCAGACATTCCACTCCTATATTCTCTTTCCTCTAATGTATTTATCTTTCTCTTCCCACTCTTTCTGCTTTCCTCGCTTTATCATTTTTATTCGCGTTTCGAGTTACTTTCTTTTTGGTTATCAAGTTTTTCAAGTGAAAGAATTTAATTTCCCAACGGAACAAAATGCACACCTTAATTCAGACTGAGGGTGAACAGGGGTCGTGCTATTTACAGAAAACAGGAGCGCACATACTAAAAAAAGGATTAAAAATTAAATTCAGTATCAATCTTATGAATATTCTCAAAACGAGTAGAAACAGACAAAGTAAAGCGATGAAAAAAATAGATCGTTAGGGAAGAGAAGAATACTTAAGAAAATGAAAATTTCATTTGGATGAAACAAATCCTTTGTGGAAAAAATGTATTGAGCTTAGAAATAGGTAAGATTAATAAGTATTGCTTAGTTCGTCAAAAATATCTGATATTTTTACAATTTACTGATGACCCGTTAGCATCGAAGACTGTATCAATTTTTCAAGAATTAGGGTAGACTAATTGCAACATCCAAATACTGTAATGCAACTATCAGAAAAAGAAGCACAAGAAAAGGACCTACAATGTGGGAAGAAAAACAATTGTAGAGGCATTTCAGAAGACACACTCAAGGAAATGTAGATGAATCGACATCAACACGACTACGCAGAGGACAAATAAAAATAGCATAATTCAATAGAGACACCATACACTTAATGACACTCTATGAGCCAATTATAGGAAGGTGCAGGTTGTTCGAAACTGTGAACTAATCACATTGAGTGGATGCAGGAAATAAGAACATATATGAATCGGTAGGAAGAGTGATCTATGGGCTGTGTTTTGTGACTAAATATTTTCTATGAAGTGAAGGGATATTTAGAAATCAGAATCGACACTATACAATGGAATAAATAAAATCATCTGGAACTTCGAGATCCAAATTATCGAGGCCAGAAAAATAGATTCTTGTCACTATTCTAACAGATCACAAAAGAATGCAATAAGGTAAACATCTGAAACCTACCAGAGAAATGAATGAAAAATGGAAGTTATAATATTGATAATCATATTTGGAGTTCTAGGTACAATTCTGGATAGCCAAACTTCTGTAAATCCGAACAATCGAGATGACACTAAAGAAATCAAATTACTAAAGAGAGCTCTGGAATAGTGAGGAAAGTTGCTATGACTCGATCACCAGTGAAATCTACTAGCGACTCTTGTTTTAAATGCTCAGTAAGTAAAAATGAGTAGATAACCAATTCTACAGAGTATAATATTGCAATCTCTTTGAAACAGAAGCAACCAGATATCTTATTAATGTTCTTGTTTGCACAGCAGATTTTGTAGACAGGACTCCTATTATTAAATGTCATTCTTATATGTAAGTATAACAGTAGTTTTAAGATGTTACATTAATTTTAGTTTAAATTCGAGAATCTTATATTTATTTTTTTCATATTTTTTAAATGATGTGTTTTATCTGATGGCAATACCATGTTTTTAAAAATGCATATTTTTTTAATTTCGTCTTTAATTATCATGTCTGTTATAGTAGATTCTATAAGTCTGTCGTATGAATAGTAAGATCCCAGAAAATAGTGACCTTATGTTTTTCTATGACTGATTCAGCGCCATATTTATTCTATTCTCTAACATGTGCTGTACCGTAATGCTAACATGTCTTTGCTGTCATACTGACCTATCTTCTAATGAATATACGGGGAGGTTGCAATGAGTAAATTGTTGCCATTTTATATATTTAATTTCGCGCATGAGCGTTTTTGTTTTTGATTATTTTCGACTATATAGTAGGATTAGTTGAGCATCGTCTGATAGAAATAAAGCGCTATGGCGTAATTCCCTACTCAAGAAATTTGGAAACGGCATTCCTGCATTGCTTGGTATTCGCATTGGAAGCTCTAATACGAACATTTCAGAGTGTTTGGGTGTCAATCTGCAGAAGTTTCAGGAAGAGTTGGATGATATACTCAATCAACATAATAGTGTTTGAGTGCCCTCTATTGATGGCGACGTTATACCCCAATTTCTCTTCCCACAGGGCTTCAAACTCAACACGGAGGCCTACCTCAAGTGCCTTGAAGAGGTAGTACTGCTCTAGGTCAATAATGAGGCTTCTGGATGACGCTATATCTAGTAACAGGACTATGTACTATGCTACATAATCAAGAGTAACCAAACATGGCTGTCAAACAATTTCTGCGACCATATCAACCCTTACATCTGTCCGCCTAAATCATCAGACTGCAAACACCTTGATTAATATGTGTAGGGCACAGTTGAACGAGAAACTAACAAAATTTCTTGAACCCTAAAGATGAACTGAAAGCAAGCATTTGAGTAGAATTCAGCAACTTAAACAAGGAGACTGTTCAGAAGAGAAGCAAGATATTATGAAGTCGTGTATAGGCCGTGGTTCAAGCTAATGGCAATTTTACTGAATAAGCTCTTTAGAATTTTAATATATTTTTCTTTAATTTTGGTAAATATATCTGTTAAAATGAGATTTCAGCGTTATTTTGATTTTTGCGTAATTTAGGCGATAGTTCCTCCATCACATCCTGTACTTGCCAATATTATGCTGATTTTTATTTTGACTGATTTCGTTTTGTGCGAATTATCAAACTTTCGCAGATTATTTAAAGTATTTTAGATTTAAGAATTTTTGTGTTCGGGGTGATAATAATGGTTAAAGGATACAAGTCTAACTAATTAAGTAGCTAGCTGGAATAGAGGAAGTGAGTTCATACCTTTCCCAACGGTATTTGCGCGTAAGTGAATATAACGACCTAGACGGGATTTGAAACACAGCTCTCATATTAACAATTCCAAGCGATTATTGATTGCACCATCTGCATACCCAAGCTTACAGCACCTTGTATTACCAAGACGTTGCTTAACTTCAACGAATGTGCGAGAACAGGTGTTTCAGCGTGATGTGTCCGTAAGTGATCTTTAGTTTCCTTGAGCGTCACTGTTAAATTCATTATTAATAAAAAGAGAACGGAGAGAATGAAGAGTGCTTATTATTATGAATAATAATATTGTTAAAGTTGTTGCTTGTTGCAAAATGGGAAGCCAATTACTTTGAAGAAATATAGCTTTAAAATTAATTCTTTTAATGAGTAAGAATACTTTACTCTTGACTAAAAACCAAAGGAATGTTATAATTGCATATAAGTGTGCTGGAAGGTGAAAAACAACAGCATAAAGGTTGGCTGTTTTTGATAAATCGGAAAATCAAAAATATCAAGTTGAAGAGATGAATAATCTCGGAGAAATGCGTATTCAGTTATTGAAAACTAAATAATCTTTTCAGTTCACCTTTTAAAAATAACTAATGACAGATACATCCAGGTAAGTGAAATCGTATGCCTGGCTGTTCGTTTGTATTAGTTCAGCAAACAACTATGGTTTATACTGCAACTATGCTGAGCGAAACTTTAATAAAAGTTATGAGAGAGTCCGGTGTCATTTTCACTTTCATTGGATCATCAACTAAACAATTATTGAGAACAATTTTATTCGGGATTGATCTTATTAATTCACCGAACGTACAGAAAAACTAAGTCTCATATTGCGCAAGATTCAACTTCCATTTAAGACTTCAAAGATACTGAAAAATTAAGAAAAGGCGATAGTAATCATTTACAGTAAACACTGAAGAAATTTAAATGCGAATTGGAAAACAATTTTCCAGCTGTTAAAATAACAAAAAATATATCAGACAGTCCTGTCTCATCACACTCAAAATGATTTAAATAAACGTTTAAAAGCTGGTTTGGTCTTAACGATGGAGTTTCACTAAATAAGCAATTTAGAAATATATTAAAAGATTACCTAAATAAGATATATTAAATTCAGAGTTATTGATGCACTCACAGCAAAGCGAATATATAAAAGAAAAAAGTTAACATCTTGTTTTCATTAGTTTATATATTTTTGAAAGAGAAAATGTTGCGTCAGAGAAATAAAGGGGAAAATAAAAATAATTACACATATTTTAAAGTGGCCTACTCTTTATCTTCACTTAACCTAAAAACTTGTCTTACATCTTCAAAAATAAAGAGACATTTGTGGTTTTTGTCTTTAATGTCAATGAACCTATATGTTTGTATCATCTTTGCTATTCCGCCTCTATTCTCTCGTTGCTACTTTGAATAAATAGAGAGTTTTAGCATTCTTAAAAATTTAATTAATCAAACGTATTTTCAAAGATGGGCAGAGAGGAAGTGGAATAGTTTTGTGAAGCGCATTAAGTATTATCCTGAATATTATTAATTATCAAATTGTTTTCACTACTGTCAATTTCTATCAGTAGTACATACAAACGCGAACACACACATATACACACACGCGCATGCACACACACGCACACACATGCACACAGATAGTACGCATTGAAATGAACTGTATTCTTTCAAGAGCTTATATAAGGATATTTGTCTATATGTGCGTACGCAGGTGTTCTTAAATATTTTTGATTGAATATATATCGCATAGCTGAATTATATGCTGCAAGACTTCGACATGAACTAACAACTGATTTCATCCTTTGTGAAGATTTGTACATACATATATATTTGTACTTACTCTTAAAGTCGATTTATAATAGAAACCTTTTCACCTGGAGTCATATAAATTAATCTCAAATCTTTCGACTTGTATCAGATTTTAATTTTCCTTATTTATATTGGAAAAATTTGAACTCAGTTTCTATATTATGTTTTCATCGGGAAATTCTTGTGACAAGATAACTAAATAAATTTCAACCTACAATTATTTTAATCTTTTTAAGGGAATTGAATTTTCAGCATATGACGCAAGTCAGATATATATAATTTATGAGACTTATGTGGACACAGTTTGTAAAATGAAGTTACCAAAATTTACAGACATTAGCATATTATATTAGTTCCCCTCTTCTGTGGTCTAACAGGTAGATTAGCAGCGTAGCGATGAGAGCCACTTAATGTGAACTGGATTTAATACGATTTGGTTGTGAATTATTATAAAGGACAGAACGATTGTGCATTCTTCTTCTGTAATGACAACTGCTCTAGATCACCTTCGGATATGAAGATACGAGAAATACGTCAATGCTGTACGGACATTAGCGACACGCTGTGGGCGCCCATAATTTATGCACAGAGCGGACTGCCAATGACTGTAACCAATCCATAAAGAGAACATCTCCTCAATTTACATCCCATTTCAACGCAGCACTAACTGAAATTCAAATCCGAGGCCAACATATAACATACTGCATTCCAAATGTTTTAAATGCATTGATTAACAAGGCTACTATTGTTGAGTCCGGAAAGATGTTACTGCGCATTGCCTGAGCTAGAAAACGCCCCCGTGTCAGACAGTTTAGGTATTCATCTCCTTCAATTCGTGTAAGGGGGCAACACAAGTCTATTCAGGATGTTGTTCCAGCTTGTGATGGCTTTGTAATGATGAATTTGTCTTGTAACAGTATGCAAACTGAAGTCTGTCGTGCCAGGTGTGACAGAAACTTATCTTTATGTTAACCATTTGTAATTCATGTGGGCCATGTTTCCCGCTGGTGATGATGCGTTGCAGCAAGATAATTCAATGCCTCCATTATGCGTGGATGACACGGAATTGGTTAGTAGAACACTTATCCAACTGCATCTATTCGTTGACACTGAACTCAACACCAATATATATATATATATATTAAGTATATTCTCTCACTTTCGCTTTCTCTCTCTCTCTCTCTCTCTCTCTCTCTCTCTCTCTCTCTCTCTTCAAGTGCTTTAATCAAGCTAATGTTAGAATTTACTATAAGGCTATTATTTCTTTTCTTTTACAAGAAAACTGAATATAAATTAAAGAATAAGAGTTAAATTTATCGCAGTCGGTACTTTATTTTAAAAATCTGTTATTAACGTTCGGGTATCAATCCAACAGCGTAAACATAAAATGAATGAAAACACAAACATTGCGTTTATGAATACCATTCTCATTTTTGGAAATTTAAGATTATCGCCAATAATCGTAATCAAAATATCATTCGTTGGAATTAAAATTCCAATAAATGTTCTTCGAAATTTCTTTACAAATATTTTCAAATATAACATATTTCAATGTTTTTCAACGAGTTTGAGTAAAAACAAAATTTACATATGTTGAATCATGTGTGTTTAGTAAATGATTATATCTATGAAACATAACTAATTCAAACAAAATATATTAAATTCAATTTATATTTGTAAAATAGGAATACAAGGTAAGCCTTAGCTCTTCCCCCTAATCTCTCTCTCTCTCTCTCTCTCTCTCTCTCTCTGTATATATCTATATCTATCTATATATATATATATATAATGTATGCGCGTATATCCTAGCGCTGTCATGGTCCTCTATTCAAAAGGATCTTTACAGGTTTAAGAATAACAACAATGCGCATATATATATATATATATATATATATAATGTGTGTGTGTGTGTGTGAATGTATGTGTGTGCGTGTGTGTTAAAATAAAGAGCAAATAGGAAATATATAAATCTAACATGTGTAACTTTCATTAGAGCTTCGTGAGAGATTGAGAGAAAACAAAGAGAAACACAGGTATTTTCAATTTTGTTTGGATCAGTTCTTATTTATCAGTCACACGTTACGTTCATTAAAACTATAGATAGTTCTAAATGTATTAAGTTGTTTAGCATTATTGTATGTCTAAGTGGGCATCAGATGGTAATTGTATATGTGTGCCTGTAGCAGTTCTAATGTCTTCGCCTTTGTGCGATCAGGACAGTGCAGTCGGTCGTCACATCATTCTAATTGAGGGCTGAACCTTTTAAGCATGTATTCTTTCCAATGGATAGATATAATTTAGATCCTTTAAGAACGGATTCAAAGAAAGATGACAATCTAATATAATGTTTTACGCGTGTGTTAGTATTTGGCAATAATGTTATTATTCATTTTCTATGTTTTTCTCCCTAAAGAATTATGTTCTTTTTAATTAGGGTGACAATAGTAAAATGTTAGAATTCTTTAAATAAGAGTAAATAGCTATTATATCAAATCAAGTATCCTACCATTAGGCAATAAATTCCATTTAGAAATATTCATCGTCTGTTAATTTAAAATGTTTATTGTATGCACTAGTTCACTGATTAATTACTTACAATATCAGATGCTAAAAATCCAATTTTTTATATGTAAAAATGTCTGTTGCTAAGAAACGAAATATAAATGATGAGGAAGGAGTTTTTAACAACCAATGAAACTCACAAATACTTTGTTGTGCAACATAACGGAAACATTGTCTGGCTTATCTGCCAAAGCACAATAGCAGTGATGTAGAAGTAAAACATTAAGCACCAGTATATTACGCAACTTTCTGCACAATACGATGCAATCGTTGGCGAATCTGAACTGATTAATAAAATCTATTAAAAAGCAACAAGGAGTATTCACTCATTATAAGAGAAACTCGGAACTCATTACAAAGTTGAGTTTCAAACTATGTGAGCTGACTGCCGAAAAAGCAAACGATGGAGAATATTTGAAAATAGCATGGAAATATTCACGGAGTATGTATTTCCCGAAAAGAAGCAAAAGAAGAATTTAGTGCACCAAACCAACCACCTTTAATTTACTATGACTCGTAGGATTCAGACAATATTAGAAGAATTCTTAAAAAACGGAATAAATAAATGTGCAGTATTCAGTTTAGCATTTACGAGAGTACTGATGTGGGCGACACATCTTAATTGGTTGAACCTATTCGAGGTATCATGGACAACATTGAAATCGTTGAAAATTTTCTGGGTATGGTAATTATGTCTCCAACAAACACTGAACAAAATTTTAGTCATCAGGTGATTAGGTTGAGCAAGTTTCAGTTGAATTCTTAAAATCTGTGTGGGCTTTACAACTGATGCAGCCCCATCAATGACTGGCAAAATTGATTTACGAGATTTCTGGATGCTCTTGGTTGTCATGACATAGTGCATCGCTGCATTATCCATCAGGAAAAAAAGAATTATATATTGTTGAAATTATGAAAAATGAATTTCAATATAAAAATTGTATTCGTTCTTGGGGCTTTAATCATCTCCTGTTTAAGGCTTTCTGAGAGAAAATTGGCGCTGATTATCTTGATGTGTATTTCTCTTCAGTGTGTTGACTCAGTAGAGATGTAAATTTGAAGAGATACTGAAATCTTTGAGATGAGATAAAAACATTCATGAAACATTCATGAAACGCAAGCAACATGATGTTGCCTGTTTAAAGAAGGAGATAATTGGTTGAATGACTTTGCTTTATAGACTGATATCTCACAACATATGTCCGACTTAGATGTAAAGCTACAGGGCAAAGGTTCGAGTAGTGAACAAGCTAGTTGTTATATATGTTCACTTGAAAAGAAATTGGATCTTTTTTTAATTCCAATCGAATAAAGTAGCATGTGCCCATTTTCCCTGTCTAGAAACAAGAACAGCTATGATCCTAGACCTCACTTTTACAAGCTATCTTGCAAGTATTCAAAAACTGATTAAAGAAGTCGCCAACAGGTTTGTGGATTTTGAAAATACGAACTAGAGTTAAACTATCTGTTCAGACATTTGAAACATCAGCTGAAGGCAGTGCTGATTGCTATCAAATGAAGCTTATTGATTTGCAATCAGATGTAGACTTGAACAGATCACACAGTGAGAATCATTTAGTGATATTTTATTCAAAGTATTTGACACAACAAGTCAATAAAATTATCTCAATTTTTGAAAGCACATACTGTTGTGTACAGTTTTTCAAAGATGAAGTCAAATACTAAAGCCAACTTTCTAATGAGAATTTGGCGAGTCGGCTTCGTTTTGTCACAATATCTGTGAAAAGTTGTTCAAAGACAAAAATTATCAAGTGTCGTATTTAGAAAATTATATTTTCTCATATATTTAATAAAAATGTGAAAATGAATCTGTTGTGGCCTGGTTTTGGGTCAGAAATAAAAACACAAAGATGGAATAGAGTTAAACAAATATATTAACAAAGGACAGTAGTACAAACAGATACAACATGAGAAGATTACGAGTGTGACTGTATTTGTCCTGCTGTCAGGGTTATCTGTTTAAATAGAACATATCGCTCTCTGCACAAATAGAAGCTGGTGCTTATTTATAGTTTGAAAGAGTTCATGTTTCCCACGGGTAAATAACCTCTGCCTAATATCAACTCCGCAGCAGTCTTAATATTTTTTTCTTTTTTGAATTAACGACGAGAAAATCATTGACGGGGTTTTGTTTTTTAAACAGCTCTCTTTTGGGCAGCATGTGGTATTTACATGTCAAAAGTATCGAAAATGACATCCACTACTTATTTCTCTTCAGGAGGAGAGCTTTCAGCATCGTCTGACAGGCGTTTCTTGATTGATTTAAATGTTTTTTGTGAGTAAACTGAGGACCTTTAATTATGTAAACCATATTTCCTACTCATTTCTCAATTGTAGCCATTTCCCAGAAAGATTTATTGTCCCGAAACATCCGGATAAACAAACTTTCTCTCCAGGTTGGTAAAACTTTGTATACATCCAGTTTGTTAGTTCACGTTTTGTATACTTGGAAAGTTGCTTGTCGAATCCAGACCTGATAACCTCGGTGGGGGTAATGATGATGGTGTACTGTCGTTGGGCGGGGTTCTTTACACATGAAGGAACTGTTGCAGGGCTTTCTCTGTGGGTGTGTTTCTAGCATTCTTCAGAGCTCTTTTCAGCTTTTTAACGAAGCGCTAGGCCTGTGTGTTGGACCTTGCGTGATATAGAGCAATCATGATGTGATTGATCTCAAACGTCTCACAAAAATCTTTGAAATTGCCGGGCGTAAATTGTGTTAAAATGTCTGACACTAAACAAATAACTACTCCAAATCTGGGGAACAGTTCGTGTAGAAAATTCATTGTCACTTCTGTAGTGGGATTTATACATCTATAAACTTCAAACTACTTTAAAAAAATCTACTACTATAAAATAGTAGCATCTGTCATTTAATGAAGTGTAAGCATCTTTGTCTTTCATAACGTTAAACATGTTGGATCTCTTGCCAAAGAAAGCATATTTGCAGGGAATTTTACTGAACAACTATTTTCAAACGTAAACTGCAGCTAAATCACACATAATTCTTGTTGAGACTTATGGCGACCAAGCTGTGTAGAAAACAACATGCAGAGATTAGTTTTGAAGCTTCAGAAATAATGATTTCGATGTTGAAGATTAAGAACGTTTTGGCACACCGAAAAAGTTTGAAGACGAAGAATTGGAAGCACTACTTCATGATAGCCCATGTCAGAGAGAAGCTGAACTTGCCGAATCATTAGGAGTTGATCACACAATAGTTTGAAAACATAAAAATGATTCAAATGCAAAGACATTGGGTACCGTAGTAGTTGAAGCTGAGAAACACAAATGAGGTCCTGCCACGTAGGAACAACTGCTTCAAAGGCAGAAAAGAAAATGTTTTTTGCATCATATCGCAACCGGCGGGGAAAAGTAGATACACTACGATAACCTTAAACGTAGAAAATCATTGGGTAAGCCCGGCTATGCATTAACATCGGCTGCAAAGCCGAATATCCATAGTTAAAATCTTCTGTCCTGTATTTGGTGGGTGTAGTTTATTATTTCCTGCTCAAATCCACCTAAACAATTACAAGAGTTGGTTATAACTGATGTGTTTGATCTGAGCATTGAAGAAAACGGTCGCTATACGAGCAGAGACGCAACAAAGTGATTTCGTAACATGACAACCCCAGACCACATGTTGTAAAACGGGTGAAAACCTACTTAGAGACACTATCCGAATTTTCATCAAGCATTGTTCCGCCCGATTATCACTTGTTCCGTTCCATGGCACATGGTCTCGGTGAGCAGCACTTTCATTCTTTTGAAGAAGCCAAAAATGGATCGACTCGTTTTTAACCTCAAAAGACGTGTCGTTTTTCCGACGTGGAATGAAAAAACTGCCAGAAAAATGGAAAAAAGGTAGTGGCTAGCGATACACAATACGTTTAGTGACATGTTTCTTACTAAATTTTGTAAATAAAAAAATTACTTTTTATGAAAAATCAGAGAGAACTTATTCAGGGTCCTAATATATATATATTAGTTAGAAATCAAATGCATATCAAATATGGATCAGAATCCGACTTGGATATTAAAATAAAGAACAAATAGGATAGCAGATTTTCTCTCAAGAAACCACACAAACTCTAAAAATTCTCTCCGTAATAATCGTGCACTTGAATTGATAATGCCAAGCGCATATTGAACAATTAGACACTCGTACAACATCAAAAACGTTTGAAAATCTTGCATTCAGGTAAGCGTAAAAACAGATCATGACTAAGAGACGACCTTTTGCACACGCTAGGCCTAAGCGAACTTGATTACTCGAAGTGAACATATATTTAACTGGACCCACCCGAAAATGTACGCATATCATTTATGAAATTTTGCTGTTTTTGTTTTTTTTTGTTTTTTTTTTTGTTTTTTGTTGTTTTTTTCATATTTGGACTGGTTGCCATTATGAGCATATTGGACATTGTACGCCAGCATCACTTTTTGGCCTGCTGCAATTAATAAATGTAATAATATTAATAACAATATATTAATAGTGCTAGTCTTATAGAATATTCAACTCTCTAATTCATAAACTGTCACTCTATTCTGTCTGTCTACAAATTAGGAAAATTGGCCAAATTTTGTTGAGTAAAAAGAGATAGTGAAGTGATGGAAGATAATGCATTTCTGAAAATATGTTTTAAATCCTAACTGAACCCTAACAAATATAAATAAAATAATATTTTTTACATTCTTCAGATTTATAAAAATAAAACCCTAATAAGAGCGCCAATTCCCTCAGTGCAACTATATTTTCTATTTTTTGTTAATATTCTTTTAGAAGATGTGGAAAGAGCCCTACAGTGAGCTCGTAACTTTGCAGAAAGACTCCGTCGTTATGACCTTACTACTATCCGCCTGCTTTTCTGAACTATCCTCCGTGAAACACCTAAAGAATTTACCAGTACAAACACGTGGGATATACAAGGTGCTTCCTGTAGACAATATGGAAAAAACTGTAAAAAAAAGTTGAAAAACTTTCCAAAATCTTATTTCGCAATGAAAATGTGATGATGATGATAATTTTACTCCGCACATATACACTGACTAATTAAGTAGTTCACTCGTCAGGACGCTCCTATGTGTCATCATAGTGGTTTCGGTGGCACATATGTAAGGATACAAGAGGCACTACACGTTTTTCACTCATTTTATCCAAAACAGGTCATAAAATATCGCTGAGATGCAAGGAGACACGGAGAATGAGAGAAAGAGAGATAACAATGATGGAACATGATTCAAGCAGACAGAAGATGAAGATTGATGATGTAATTAATTCTTTATATAATCGTAATTTACGGAAAAGAACAAAACTGGAAGATAGTTTCAAAAGCGAGAAGTGTAAGAACAGAAAATATTGGTGTAAGTTACAAAAATAGTAAAATTATGAGATCTAACTGCTAATCTAATACTTCGTGAAGTCGAGATAACAACAAGATTAAATCATCAAAACGACAACAGTGAACAACATATTTATAGAAGGAACAAAAAGAAGCTATTTTACAGTGGTGGGAAAGTAACTGAATCTAAGATGCTAGGTCAGAACCGATAACATCACCAATTCTTCTTCGGATTTTGACAAGCATTTGTAGATATATAGCAGAAGCCTCAGATCAGATTTGGCAGCAATATTCAATGCACTGTCGTATTGTAGATTTATAAAAGAGCAAGTGGGTTCTGACGAGAAAAACTCTCATAGTCAACCAAATTTAGGAACTGATTCATAATAACCATCCTACATTATGTCAGTGAAAATCGTGAGACCACGAAAGCGTTCTAAAATGATCTCTCATTAGCCATGCTGCTGGAAGTCAAGCTGATTAATAGAGAGTAAGTTCAGTTTAGAAACGTTAAAATGAACAAGTCACTTCTTGCCCCATTTCAAAAACGTTATAGATGATTTTCAAGATGAGCTGCCAATTTTATTTTATCAAACATATCAAATTTACAAACAAGCGTAAATAGTTGTGTGATCAGCAAATATAGCTATTCAGGTACTGATGACATCATGAATAAGGAAATATATCCAAGAATAAATCCATTAGGTTTGCCTGCTTTAATGCATAAGAACTTGATCAGAGGTCGTTCAATGCAAATTTCCTGACGTGGTTTGTTACGAAAACCGGCCAGAAAATTAATAAATTTTCGACTTGTGAAGACCAGCATGCTAAACCCTATCAAATTCTTTTTTTTCTATCTGATTCGAAATAGGTCTCATTCATTGTTTAGTATGAAGAATTATTTGCAAGACACGAATGCACATCAATGTCACAAATCTGGTCTTTTAGGTCTGTCATTAACCACATGCACCAACCCTGCCGATGTATTCACCATAATATAAGCAAGAGTGACTTCCAGGTGCTATGTCAAATGGCAGCCCTGTATCAGGGCCACATATGGTTTTGAATTCATAGTTTTTTGTTTACTCTGTTTTATTTCTGACTACGGTTAGATATCACAGACTAACCTAAAGCTATGGGTGGAGAAGAGATGGAATCTTACCCTTTCAAAGATTATTTTCGAATATGTGAATGCAACCAATTCAACTGGAATTCTAACTCGGTTTTCCAGTTTCTCATACCGAGGCACACATCCTGATATGCTATATATATATATATATATATATATATATATATATATATATAAGCCAGTTATTTACGCAACCTTCGTTTCAACCTTTCAGTATTTTCAGGTGATTTATGATAACTGATTGCAAATTTTTAACCGTTGTAAATTTTACCCTTTTTTATTATACTTCATGTTATATCAGGGCTCTGCCGTATTTTCTTTTCATTTTCACATACGCTTAGCCAGTTTGGTAAAATTGTTAAGGTTTTCTAGTTTGAATGTAGATGGTGATTATACCATCTGTCTGTAAAAACTCCTTTTTCGGATCCTAAGCATGTTTTTCCTTGTGCATCTGTATCATCTTCTGTTTCTTAAATGACTCCTTCTGTATAACTAAGTTCGTAAAGAGGGCATTTATTTTTGTCTCTATAGTTACAGCCTTTATTATCGATATTATGTTGCACTTTATTTTTTTTATTTTTGGGGTTTTTAATGTAATTTTCTACATTGCTAATACAGCTACAACTTAATTTAACTTTATTTTATTGAATATTTTATTTAATTCCGAGTTTTAGGGAAGAGTTTAAAAATATTTATCCTATTTTAGGTTTTATTTCTAAATTAAAGGGTGGGTCGAAACAAATAAGGTTTCGATTTCTAGTACTATTTTTCATTTATCTGTTTAAATATGTGAAAACAAATACAACTTTACAGCATACAAACACTATATCTAATCATTTTAAAAGCGTAATCAAACAAAGGTTATCTAAAAATTCCGCCCACGAAAAAAATTTCGATAAAGATTATTAAAGGGTCTTAAATGAAAGTGGCTATAAGTAAAGAACTGACCAGACTTCAAAGTTTCGTGAAGACCTTATTGTGATATATTCACTTTTCATGGATTTCATTTCTTCTTCACATTAATTTTATTAACGCTCGATCTAGATATCGACCACTTTATGACAAGAAACATGCTTGCCAACAATGCTTTACTACCAATAAAGCACTAAAAAACAGTAATCTTGGCACTAAGAATCATCACAATTTAATACTAATACCAATATTTAATTATTAAACAACTGAGATCACTAGGGAAGTGCATTGAGATGTAATCGATTATGCCTTGGAATGAAAAATCGGAGAGAAAATTTCGAATTCCTGTCAAATTCATCATATTCACTTTCCTTTGGGAAATGTATGAATCTCTCTGCTCCAAGCTATGCCTCACATAGTAAGAAAGACTGGATTCTATAGCCTTGGTCTGTAACCAGTCTATGACAGAATAATCGGCGACCTACTGCGGGAAAATCTTCTTCCTAATCAGTCATGAATCAAAAGAGATATCATCGTCTTAGCGTGTATTACTATGGTACTTAACTGACTGAGTCATATTACAATCGTGGACTCTGTTTTCAAATGAAGAATTATATTTTATCATGTTATAATAAATGTACAATAGTAACTGGTAAACAGTTAGGCTACAACGATGATACAATGATAACTTGTTGGGCGCATCAACTCTAAAAGAGTGTTACTCATAATTTTCAATTTCTAATTTTTAGTTGTTCCCACCTATAACTTCTTTTGATTACAATCTAATTGATAGCTATGTTTTAAACAATTTTTCCAAGCAAGGCAATAACGCAAGCAAGACGCAAAGGGGTACTGGTGGGAAAGGAAAGGAAAGGACATCAAAAGGAAACATAAACCCCATTCTAAAGATGACTGAGAAGAAATGTGAACCAGTCAATAGGCGAACCTATCTCCTCTTATTAATAGGAAACAGAATAGTAAGTAGATATTAAAAAATAATAAAACCAATGAGATAAGCAATAATGATTTAAAGAAATATTTGCACAGGTTATTTCACCTATAACCCTAAAACTTCAATTTTAACTCCTTAAAACAACTAGGCCAGAAATAAGTTGTAATACTAGCTCAACTACTCTAGTGACGGTAACCGTAACAGGGGCCTTCAAGATAAGCGATGAGAGCAGAATATGTGATCATTATCTGTGTCTATCTAAATCGAAATCACTTATCATTGCGCGAATGTTGATGCGAGCTTTTCCCGGAAATAAATAGAACAAATCACATCAAAATGATTCTCCAGTTTGACACACAGACAGACAAAGAGAGTGCTGACTCATGATTCTCATTTGATTGATCGGTGGGATGTGAAATCAGAAATTAACTCCTACTCTTTCCTCTCCAGCCCAACGAAACCTATACACTCCACATGATTCCCTATCACCTTCTTCTTCAGTGCCATCAGCTATACAATCAGGATGCTTATTAAGAATAAATTTGCTATGTCAACGCTGCAGTTAATGTTTCAACATCACTGCTGCAAACACTACCATCATCGTCAATAATATCAATAATAAATTACTAGATATAGACCTGATAATCTTAATGGTACGTGTGAACTTGTACATGTTTTGTACTGGTGGATTAAGATGGGCTGCAGTAAATGCCTCGTTTAGTACCAGAGATTTGTTTCTCAATTGCTGAACTAGTTACACACTGTGTACCTTTGTCCATGAGCGATAGTAGTTGGAAAGCATCATATCCTGGTTTTGATAGGCTTGATTTTAAATTTGAAGGAAAAAGCATCTAAGGTGTCTTGTATGTCACATCTATATGGAAAAACCCAATCGGAGTTCGTCTTAACAGACAGCGTTATCTGTCTTGAAGGTATTCATGATTGAGATTTAGTTGCAAGGTTATGCGCTACTTGTATCCAAGCCTGAGACCATATCATACACATTAGGCGGTGATGCGTCTTGTGAACCTTATTAATTTGCTTGCCGTGGTGATTATGATGAGTTTCGTAAATTTGTAATATTTGCACCCTAGACCAATTGTATTGCTCTGATGTCATTTCATTCCATAATGATAACTAATAGCTAGGATTATTTACAACTTCGAATTATCAGTTTCATGGTAATCAGTCTTTTTCTTTCTCATTTGCGATTCAGTTGGGATTCGGTTTTCGGATGAGTTTGTAACAGTTCTATGAAAGTTAACTTGCAACAACAAGGAGACCCAATTCAAGAACAAGATCTGATCTTAAAAAATATCTAGCGTCCAAGCAGTTCAAGAAAAGAAAAAAAAAACAAGAACCCACCAGAAATATATTTTAATGAATGGGAGGAATTCAAAATGCCACTAAAGAAACAATTGACCATTTACTGTCAAGGTGTTCTATCCTAGTTCCCCCAAAATTTACATATAGATATGATAGGAAAATACACACATTTGAAGATAAGTTAAAATTATAACCTTTTCCATGCAAAAACTAATATGAAAATAAACAGCAATCGTTCCAGAAGGTGAAAATACCAGAGTGTTTTGTACTTCCCATACTTCCCGTACTAACTGCACTATACAAGTCAATAAACCAGATAGATTAATAAAAAATTTTAAAAATATGTTATTCTGTGATATCTACATCCGGTTTACCAAAAACATCTCAGCCAAAATAAATATAAAGACCCGGAAATAGAAATTGGAACACACCTAACATATCTAACGTACAGCAACTATTCTAATTATAATAGAAGCACTAGTAGTAATTAAAAATAATGCTGATCCACGCATTAAGAGAATCGAAAACAAATACCACTATCTGAAGGACATAAGACTGTGCTCATGAGTGTGGCTTACAAACTCAAAAAACTCTCACTCTAATATCTTCAATAATTTTCAAAGAAAAACTTTCCTTTATCTCAAGCCTTACGTAAAAAGTTTGATAAAAGATTGTATCTAACAGTAAAGGAAAAATGTTTCATTTGCTAATGAAAGTAGTTTTATTTTTTGCTTACCGCTATGAAAGCTTTTTCTTCTGATGTAGGTTTTTGTTCTGCATTTCTTGAAAAGTACTTACCAACAATATCGATGTTGAGAAACCCACTCTTTTGTCGTATGTGTAATTGCAGGCCTAATGGCGTTTTCCAACAAGTATTTTTTCTGATATTTTATGATGATATTGTAGACATGTATCGATTACAATATGATTATAATAATTATGAAAACCAAAAGAATGACATGATGGCCATTAATAAGAAATGTGAAAGAAACTTTCATTATCATCCATTAATTTACAATCACCCTCACTCTGATCAAGACAGAATACTTCGTGTAATTTTTTCTTCTATCATTTTGCAACATTTCACGAAATGAATGTTTTGATAAAATCCATGAAATATATAAAGGACTGTGAATTTAATTAAAAATAATTCCGCTACAGAAAAAAAAAAACGCAAAAAGAAAAATAAGCAAAATGGAAATAGATAACATAGGAATCAATACACATTAGTAACATTTTAAATAGCCAATATAACATATTTTAAATATTTAGTGAACGAACAGCCTCTGAGAATGCTGTGTATTAGATTTGGAGGAGAAAATAATTAATATAATTACATCCGTTTTATTTCTTTATATATTTGACCATTTCTTTTATTTTTATTTTTTTTTCATTTTTTATAAAGAATTCGGGGAAAATACTTGATATATGTTTGATAAGTTGATTACATTTTTCTTTTATCTGACAGCAAAGACGAAATCGATCGTCTTAAAACTATTTTTGAAAAAAGTTTATTCTCAATTTCACATATCAGCTGAGCCAAAGACAAACTCCCACTTCTGGATGTTCTTGTAAATTCTAGTAATAATACTTTTACAACTTCAGCATATAAAAAACCAACGATGAAACATTTTTGCCATCTAAATTTTATTAGTCAGTGTCTCCTTAGATACAAAATAGGCATTAAAAATTACCTCAATATAGCGTAAGAGAATTCATTTTCTCAACCGCATTTTTTCAAAGAACTCCACAATTTAAAACAAAATTTCTGCTATACTTATAATCACCCATATTTTTATTTTATTTTAATGTATCTTACAAAGGTATTTTTGGATGTTATGAGTTCATTAACGTAAGTTTTAAGAGTTTCAGTAGGGTTTCTATTTGGTAGACTTTTGAATTTGGATCGGTCATCGATCCAAATTCAAATGACTACTGAATATGTTTAAATATAAATGGATATATATATATATATATATGTATGAAGATATATATATATATATATTTATGTATGTATATATAAAGTTATATATATATGCATATATTTTTTTTTAATCATCTCACCCCAAGCAAGGCATTCCACTGCCACTATTGCGCATGGGGCTACATAGGGGAAGGTAAAGAGAAGGAGTGGATAGACATAGGGAATGTCAGGAGAAAGGTGACAGATGAGTAAGGATAGCGAGGATGAGGGTCGGCCAGATGGGAAGAGTGCTTGATAGAATGGGAGCAGGTTAGTGTGTTAGGAGGTGTCTATTGACCTTACATTTAAACTCCTGGAGATTGTAGCCGTCGAGGAAGCAATCGTTTGGAAGAGAATTCAACAGTCGGGAAGTGCGAGGAAAGAAACTGTTGGAGTAGAAGTTACGGCTGCATTTTATCGGTTTCACTGTAAAAGGGTGGGATCTAGTTGCTAATCTAGTATCTCGTGCAAATTCGTATTTAGGGGGCACCAGTGATCTAAGTTCATCGGAGCAGAAGCCGTGAAAGTATTTATAGAAGAGACACAGGGAAGCCACGTCTCGCGGGTGGGAGAGAGACTGCAGGCGGTCTGCCAAGTCGGTATCTATCACATTACAGACCCTCCTCTGAACCTTATCGAGAAGCCCGAGGAGAACAGCAGGGGCACCCGACCAGATATGGCAGCAGCATTCAATGCACGGGCGGATGGTAGATTTGTAAATGTGCAGGATAGATTTAGACGGAAAAAACTTCCGGGCCCTACACAGAGAACCGACTTTCATAGCAGCGGATTTAGCAATGGATTCGATATAGTCATTCCATTTGAGGTCGGCTGAAAGTGTGAGACCAAGGAGGCGTAGTGTTTTACTCTCTGGGAGGCAAGCCTGGTCCATGCTAATGGGAGGTAGGTGAGATTGTCGATGATGGTTAATTGACAGTAGCTTCGTTTTAGAAGCATTAAAATTTACTAGCCATTTCTTACCCCAGTCCAATATGGATTGGAGGTCTTTTTCAATCTCGGCTGCGAGTTTAGCTTTGACGCCTACACCAGATTTTTGTTGGAGGCGAGAGTAAACTGTGGTGTCATCGGCGTACAAACCTATTTGGGTTCTTATGGAATCAGGGAGATCATTAATATATATCAGGAAGAGTGTAGGACCTAAGATGGAGCCTTGGGAGACACCTGCGTTTGTATGGTAGTTCTGAGAGGCATGTCCGTTTAATACCACTTTCATTGTGCGGTTAGAGAGGAATGACTGGATTAGTTCAAACAAATGTCCAGTTATACCATAGCTCCGCAGTTTACATAGAAGGCCAGCATGCCAAACTCTGTCGAACGCCTTAGATATATCCAATGCAATGGTTCGAGCTTCGCCATTCCTGTCGAGTGCCTGGTATATGTACTCGGTGATGGTCGTTAGCATATCAGCAGTAGACCTGGTAAAGCGGAAACCATATTGCTTGTCCGAGAGGAGCCTGTGTGCTGTGAGATGCTGAACCACCTCGGCGTTGATAATGGCTTCGAACACTTTGCCAAAGATCGGAAGAAGGCTGATAGGGCGGTAATTTGCAGGGTCAGAGGGTTCTCCAGTGTTTTTAAATATAGGAACTATAGAGGAAGATTTCCAACAGGCAGGAAAGCAGGAAGCAGATAGGCAGAGGTTGTAGAGCTTAGAAAGGATAGAGGAGAGTTCTGGGGTACATTTCTTTAAGACTATGGTTGGGATTCCGTCACCACCGTTCGCTTTGTGAGGGTCAAGTTTTAAGATTATCTTAGAGACAAGCGAAGGTGTAATGTGGAAATATATGTATATGATATATATTCATGTATATATATATATATACATGTATATATATCTATATATATCTCTCTATATAAGTGTATATATTCATATGAATGCACTTATAAATACATTCATATGAATAAATGTATGGATGTATGTATACAGATATATATGTATATGTATAGATATATATGTATATATAAGTATATATATATAGGTATACGTATATATGTATAAACGACATAAGTATATATGTATATATAAATGTATGCATATATGTGTATATATATGTATATGCATGCATATATACACATATTAAAATGCAGCTACATATAAGTATATCTGTATATATATATATATATATGTATATAGGTGTATATGTACATATATATACATATATAAATATACATGAATATATATATATGTCTATATAGATATATATGTATAAACATGTATATATGAGTATATATATATATATATATACGTATATAGATATATGTATATATATGTATACATGTTTCAATATCTATATATATGTATATATATATATTTGTGCATAGATATTTACATGTATATATATGTCTATATACATGTATATGTATATAAATTTAAAAAGATATTTTCCATACGAGAGTAAGATAATTCAACTTCTCGCTAGTTTTTTCTCAAAGAAATCCACACTTTGAAACAAACGCTTGTTAACAATGGCTTTCCAGTTTATTTACTTAACAACCATATTAAACTTTTTCATTGTAATTTGGAAAGCTAAATTCGCTGATACAAATGAGAACATTAATATTTTCTACAAAAATTTAATCAGAACGATTATAAACAGCATGAATATTTACTATGAAACATATATATTTGCGCAACTTTGACTAAATTAAACAAAAAAATTAAATTGATTATCGATTACAAAAATTTGAATATGCTAACTTAACAACTCATCTGCAAAATCGAAGCTGCTGTGAACCAGTATCGTTTACGAAATTATAAGTTCTTTGATGAGTTGTGTTCTTTAAAGATCCAAATTAGTAAGCAACTACATCAGCCACCTTACACGCTGGAAGTTTGACATTGCATCTTTCTGACCACAGTTCAGTCCGAACATATTTAAACACATGCGAAGATCTAACAAACCCTATCCATTTTTTGACAATACGCTCCAAATATCATCACCCACATGCAAAAAAAGTAGATTAAAAATGATGGAAGCATCAGTGATAAAAAAAAAGAAAACCCAGCACTCAAAAACATTAGTTATGAAAAGGCAAAATGTGCTTACCGTGTTCGGAATAAAACAAACACATAACTCTAAATACACAATTCACCGCATATTCAGTTACAAGTAAAACAAAATTCATCCTTGACAATGGCTAACATTATAGCCGGAAGTGCTCAAAAAAACAAAACAATTGGATAATTCCTATATAATTTGAGTTCTGAAAAGAAAGTAATCACAAAAACTTACAAAAAACCATATAGAAAACATAATCATAATAACTTGCTAGTCATTTTCAATGTAACATGCTCATATATAATATATATAGTGGATATTTACCACAATGTTTTCAATACGCAATGATTCTCAAATGATAATTTGCACAAATAGGGAATTGAAGTCACATGTGTGAATTAGTGTGAGTATATGAATTCGAGTACCAACACATCTTTCCATGAGTATACAGATCAACAAAGAAGGATACTTCTAATTACATTCAACATACAATATAGTTTTCCGCATATATTGGCATTGTTATTTCTTCTATATTAAGATGCATACATAATACAAGATAGTTATATATAGAGATAAGCATATCTATCAAATACATAACAGATTTTAACCACAATTTTTTCAATACGCGAGAATTATTAAAGCATACTTTACACAATGGATAAGTGAAGCCACAGGTGCGATATAATGGTATTATGTATTTTATACATAGTACAAAGATGTACACATATACTGACATATATATATTACATAGAAATTTCGACTTTCATTTTTCAATACACAAAAGCCTCACTATATATATATATATATATATATATATATATATGGATTTTTATTTGTTTAACATTATTATTTTTTAATGGATACTCGTATTTGAGTGGAAATTTTGCTTTTTATTTCATATATATATATATATATATATATATATATATATATATATATAAACAGTATATTATAATTTGCACTGGCCTTAATCGTTTGAGAAATCGTTTTAGAAAATATCTATCTTCTGGCAGTTATCGAACCTACAAACTCCCACACCTTTTCTCGGCTGAGGTGCGTATAGTATTTCAAACACAGCTCATGTTATGTTTTGGACGTAAAGATGCTATCCCTCCCCGCCAAATTTATTCCATTATTTACAAATATAATCGTAGTCGCGGAGCTGGCTATATAGGAAGAACCACTCAGCATCTTGACATGAGAATAAAGCAATATGTCCCCACTAAGATTAGAAATCACACCTTACCACGGAATGAACTCGTTCCAAATACTTATGGTTCCGCCATTTGCTAGCACCTTTAAAAAATAGAAAGTGTGTTGCCAATTTTAGTGTAGATTAGTTCACTGTTGTCTCCCGTTTTCACTCTTTGTTCCATCTTAAGGTGTTAGAGGTTTTACATATTGTGTCGCGCAAACATTCCCTCTGAAAACAGCGTGAATTGTTGGAGCTCGATATTATTAGCCTGTAGCTCTTTGTATTCATAAATTTTTTCTCTTCATTTTTCATGACACACTTTATTTTAATTCAAATTAATTCTCCCGTAGAGGTCTGACGAGAGAAACGAAACTGCTTTCTTCGCTTTTTTCTACTATTTTATAATGTGTAACATTAAGCTACACACTTAAGCTACACACTTTCTTCTCTTAAATTAAATTTTGTACCTATAAAAACATTTTCAAGTATATATATATATGTATATGTATATGTTTATATATATATGTGTACATATACGTATTGTTATACATATGGACAAAAAATATACATACTTTTTTGTATGTGCAGTTGTAACTGATTTTGAACAGCACTACACTAACCACATACGTATGGCGTCTAAAAGACAGAAATATTCCACCAACAATAAGCTGTAAAATACTGAAAAAAGCACCTGCCTACAACAACATAAAATATGCCTACTTTGCCTACATGAAAAAGTAGCAATTATATCTCATGTCCCACAAAAGAACTTACTAAACACAAGATCAGAACTAATTTCCAAATGCAGACATGAAAATAAATACCTATTATCACAATTTATACCAAACGGATAAAAATAAAAAAAAACAGGAACCGCTGATACCATAATCCTACCATCTATTCTCTAGTTCAAACTACCACCATAATAATTGCATTTATTGCTATTATCATCACACCACCATTACTAATCACTACTACTGCTTCACAATAACTATTTACTATCACAACTGTTATTATCATCAAATATTACTATCTATATTAGTCCGCAATCATCATTAACGTAAATTACACATCTCTGCCGTAGTAATTTAATACCACCACACATAAATTTTAACAAGCATTCCAAATTAGAATTTCTACCATTTAAAAATAAGCAACCACAAAAAATAAAAAAAAACAAGCTAATAACCGACTTTAAAATAAAAAATAACAATACAGTCTTAAATAAAATAATAGCAATTTTTACTTACCATAGTTTCACACAGACCTAATAATGCGTACGAGAAATCGACAACTGTCCGCGCGTTGACATCGCTACACTATTCGAATACACCAACCGAATGCGTATGTATGTGCGCAACGGCACGCATATACATATATATGCCGAGCCCCGCACGATTCGCATATATATGTTTATGCAAGTCCCAGAGGGCGGACGCGCGTGTGTGTCTCTTTGCGCACGTCAATGGGTGTACAAATGTATATATATATATATATATATATATATATATATATATGCGTCTGTCATGACGACAGATTTTCCCCCACTTCCAAAAAAACACACGAATATACGCAACCCTACATATAGCCAATTTTTTAAAAAAATTATTCAGTTTGTCTGACGATCGCAAGAGCCTGAAACCCAGGGTTACAAACTCACACCTATCTATATGAATATATCAGCTCTATCACTGATATTGAGCGCTTTCAAATAAGTACCGCGCATATATAATATATAAATAATATAATATATATAACAAATTGCATATATATATATTGATATTTATAATTATATACATACACTTTTCACATATAGGTATAGGTATATATATTTATATGTATATATGAATTTATACGTTTATATTTATATATATATATATATATATATATGTGTGTGTGTGTGTGTGTGTGTGTGTGTGTGTGTGTGTGTGCGTGTGTGTGTGTGTGCGTATTTACATGTGTGTGATTTTTCTGTTAGGTATTTCTCATATTATTTTCTCTTTTTTTTGCCTGTTTCTATATATATATATATATATATATATTGACTTGTTTATTTGATTTTGTCGTTATTTCAGATATTTCACACTTTGCATTTCCCCTAACTCCGATTCTCTTTTTTTTAATTTTACGTTGATTTTAAAACTAATTTTTGCTGGTTTCTCCTCTCAGCATAATTTACATTTTTTGTTCCTGCTGTTGTGTAAATCTGAAATTGACATAATAACCGCCCAAAAGAACAAATCACACGTCGCCCACAAACACAAATACGCACAAAAACACAAGCTCTCAACCATGACCTGAAAAAGAAATCATTTAGGTCGTCATATGCACCAACATTTTAAAAAAAGGTCAAGTCCACTCAATGAAAAAATGTCAACACAATAAAACCTAAATGCCAAGAACAAACCAATTAAAGATCAATTAAGCAGATAGCTATTCAATATAAAGCAATGAAGCGGACTGTTATATCGGGGCAAAAATATAAATAACACGGTAAATTTCAAGTGGAAAGGTTTACACAACATGTAAAGGGTAAACAAATAACATGGTTTATTGTACGGAAAAGTACAATTAACACAGAGTTCAATAAAATGTTAGTCAAAACGGAATGGGGGCGGAAGTTGAATCGTCTCGTACTTCGTTACTTCTTAATTTCTTCTACTAGTCAACTGTCGGAGGTGATAGGATGTTCCATTATAACATTTTCCCCCGAGTTAAATTCTTCCCTAGAATTTTGCTTTTAATATTTTTTTTCTCTTTGGGTTTGGACATTGGCGGTTTATCCCTTTTCTCTTTATATCACTTTTTCTCCTCACACTTCGAGTTGGTCTACCTTTAGATTTTGGAGAATCAACGATTTTTGGAGTCGATGTTACTTCCATCGGTATTTCACTATTAATGGAAGGTTAAATCCGGAAAGCCTCTCATGACACTTCCATCTTCTTCGCCATTTTCAACGGTTTCTGTGTATTGGGGTCTCATCTAGTTTACATGTCTTTTACAGAAAATTGTTTTCTTTAATATGTAGACCATTGTTACGATTCTTTTTGTAACTGTACCGTCCTCCCAAAAACAAATTTTTCTGTTTGTCCGTTCGACCTAGGATTATACGTCGGTGTAGTTACGTGTTCCATTGCCAACGAATTACGGTAATCCTTGAATTCTCTCCCGGTGAACAGATTACCATTGTTGCTTACAATTGTATTTGGTAATCCAAAATGACTAAATGCTTCGTCTAACGCTTTTATAGTGTTTGAAGCTGTCGGGTGTTTGTTCCTATAAATCTCAGGCCATTTAGAAAACTATCTACTATTGCTAGATGATAGTATCCAATTAATGGTCCTGCATAATCAATGTGAATACATGTCCGAAGAACGTCCACTTTTGGACAGGGTTGGGTCCTCATTTGTGGTGCTTTTGCAGCTAGTTGACAACCTTCTTTTATCATATTTTCTGTATCCTTGTCTATTCTAAACCAATAAGTGTAACTTCTCATTAATGACTTCATTCTGGAGATTCCAGGATGGCCCATATGAAATTCTTTCAAGATTCTATTTTGTAGGAAACGTGGTATTACACTCAACCCGCATACATCAGCGCTTCATCGTATATCGAAAATAGAGACACCCTTCATCATTTTTTATTCTTTTCGTTCCACCTTACTTGCTTCTTCATGTTGGTAATATATTCATCCATTTTCGCTGCTTTTTCTTATTTCTTCCAGTGTCACTGGTAGCTCTTTAATGGTGTTAAGAAGTACTTCCGTTAGTTTTTTTCCTGTTTTCGTGCCGCTATAACAGTTTTTTTCCAACAACTCAGAGTTTTTTGGGGATTAATCTAGATAGACAATCCGCGATTTTACTTGATGGCAAGTATTGCATTTTTAAATTGCAGTTGAGCAAATAATGTTCCATCTCTGTAATCTATTTGCGGTACAGGTTAACACGCCTTTTTTCGAAAAAAATCGACAGTAGTAGTTCATGGTCAGTTTGCAAAGTGAATGATCTACCATGAATAAACCTGTGAAATTTTTTAAATATAATTGCCAGACCTGACCTACTTTTTCGATTTCACTATAATTTTTCTTCACAGACATTAAAAATCTTGATGCATGCGCAGTCGGTTTTGTTGATCCATCCTCGAATTTGTGTAAAAGTCCTGCATCTGTACCACATTCGCTTGCATCTGACGCTACAATTGATTCCTTTTTCGGAATGTAATCCGCTAATGCCAGATCTGATAATAAACACTTTTTTATTTTTTTAAATGCTTCAAATTCTTTTGTTCAGCACTATTTTTTACCTTCCTTAATAATTCGTTAATGGTGCTCTCAACTCATGCATTTTAAAGATATACAAGCTGTAATAATTAGCGAGGCAAAGGAATGATTGCAATTTTGTTACATGATCTGGTAGAGGCATATTTCTTATAGCTTTTGTTGTATTTGGGTTAGGCTTTCTTCCTTCATGATTAATTATCTGACCCAAATATTCACTTTTGTTCATACAGAATTGGCATTCTTCTAGCCCAAATTTAAATCCAAATTTAATTTGTCTATTCTCTTGAATATCGCTAGAACATGATTTTTGTGTTTTTCTAAATTTTCGCTCTTTATTAATATGTCATCTAAGTATGCCATTGCAAATTCTAGACCGGCCAGTATAGTATCTATAATTTGTTGAAATAAAGACGGTGCTATTTTCAACCTGAAAGGCAAACGTTTTAAGGTATATAACCCTCTATGCGTATTAATAGCTAGATATTTTGTACATTATTCCTCTACTTTAACTTGCAAATATGCTTCGGATAAATCCATTTTCAAGAAGATTTTGCCTCCATTCAACTTTGAAAAAAATTCCTCCGGCGAGAGAAGGGGATAACTGTGGTTATTCAGATATTCATTCAATCCTATTGAAAAGTCTGCTCATACTCTTTTTTTTTCTTTTTTACTTACACTGTGGGGGACGCCCACTCCGAGTAATCTACTTTTTTAATTACTCCAATTTCTTCTAGTCCTTCTAACACTTTGTCTGTTATTTCTAACGATCAAAATGATACCTTTTCTTTTGTGTTTAAAAACTGGTTTTACTTTGTACCTTAGTTCGAATTTTACTTCCGTCTTAGTACAACAACCAGATTTGTCAGATAATACTCCCGTAAATTCATTTTTTTACTCGTTAACAAATTGTTCTGTCTGTTTGGATTTCTCTACATCACACACATTTAATTTTCTACAAAACGTACTAATTGATTTTTCCCATAAATTAAATCGCACAACCCCGTCGATACCAAATGTACGTCTTATCGTCAAACGACACTTTCAGGTAAAATTCTCTATTCAATCTTAACTTTCTTCCAGAAACACCTTTAGCAATTTTCTCAGTGTTTTGTCATTTTGGTCGTCCCAATTTCTTCCGTCGATTATAGATATCTCACTTCCAGTATCAAGCAGACAGCTTATAGTTTGACCATTTATTTTAACGTCTACGTACTTTCTTTTACCATAATTCTTTGTATCTTTTTCAGATAAAACGGTGTTTATCCTCTTGGACTTCTGGTAATTTTTGTTTTTGCATCCTGTAGCTTTATGAACTTTTCGGCCGCATTCATAGCATCTTTTATAACAGTTACTTGTAGCATGATTCATTCCTCTCACATGCTTTGCAGTAATATTTTACTTCTTCGCAGACTCGTTGTTTAACCCTTTGTACATGGGTTATATTTTTTTCTATACTCATATTGTCCCGTTTTATACTAATTAACGTTTGGCATTCCTCTGTCACTTTTTGCCAAGTTATTTCTGTATCTTTTACCATAATTGACAGTATTCTTGAACGAATTTCTTTATCCTATGTTGCAATTAACCATTGAACAAAGATTAGACACCTAAGCATATCTTCGGTAATTTCCTTGATCATGAATAATTCACACTGCGAATTTTCTTTTCCGGCATATAACAAAAAATTCTCGTCATCTTCTTTAACAATATTTAGGCATTTATAACGTGTGTGTGAAATAAACTCTCACGTTCGTCAAATATTTGCGACAATATTTCAATCGTTTCTTTAAACGAGATATCCTCCGGTTTCCTCGGTAGGATGATTTTCGTAAACTTTGTGTTTTCTTGAGCGCCTAATTTTTGTAACATCATGATTTTTTCTTCCTCGGACCATAACTGGCACTTTTATATATATATATATATATATATATATATATATATATATATATATATATATATATATATATATATTGTAACTAAGTTGTTGAACTCGTAGGTTTATTTACCTTTTTGTTCATGCATTTACTTTTATAAAGAGTGCTCGATACAAATGTGGAGCGTTATATATACATATATATATGTATACATATATATGTATGTATATTTGTGTATATATGTAGTTATATATATATATATGTATTTTAAATATATATGTATATATAAATATATATGTGCATACATGTGTCTGTATATGTATATATATGTATATGCATGTATAAGTATGAGTATATATATATGTATGCATATGTGTATATATATGTGCGTATGTATGTAAATATAAATATGCCGGTATATATATATGTATCTTTATGCGTATATATATAAATATATATATATGTATATGTTTATTTATATGTTTATGTATATAACGTGTAATTGCGGCAGAGAATTTAACAGCTTGCGTGGGTTACGAATCCACACAGCACGCTGGTGCAAACAACGTAATCCTCCTACCGGAGAATGTAAATCGAATAATAGACCTATGGATCAGGAATACCCCCACAGTGTTCAAGGGCCCATTGTTAAGCGACAGCGTCCTGGAGACATTCCTCACAAGTCAAGAATTCAGTGGCCCAAGGGTAATCAGACAGATACTTGGACAAACTTAGACCAGGAGCTCTCTTTTTTTCTCACCAGCCATCTTAAGGGCCATATTGATCATCAATTGTGATCCTTCTACAGAGTTATATACGACGTTTGTCTGGATTGGTTTGGTGCAGTAACGAATAAGAAAGATAAAACCGAAGGAAAACGACCGAATAGACGACAGATACAGAAAGGAAAGTTAATATCGGATCATATATCTATCTATATATATATATGTATATATAACCCATTGATGAATTTATGGAATCATTACACTTGCTCATTCATTCGATTATAGATGTGTTCTATGCAGTGTTCCTGATTGAATAAACTTGATTTTGATGGTTGAATTACGAATTTATTTTTGAAATGTGTAGATTCCTGCCTGCTGCCGTTTGAATGAAACCCATAGATATGCCTGCTCAAAGAAAAGCAATTAATCTAGGCACACATATATGATATATTATTACATGCCACTTAAAAAAGATCATATATTCTTTTGAGTCCCTTAACATTCAATATGCTGTTAGTTATTGATAATTTTTTTATACTTTACTCATCCTTATAATTCAAAATAGAGTTTTGGTTTAAGAAGTCATTGTTTTTGTTAATATTAATGATTATTGCTTTAAAATCCTGGATTTGGTTCTCTTCTTCTCAAGTAATTGCAAGTTATTAGTGAAACCTTGAATGTTGTGGTAAACTTCTTTAATTTTACCTCGCTGAAATAATCCCACTGATGCCCGAATCTCTGTCGCATTTTACTTTTGTGATTAGTTTCGTAGCAGCGAGTAGAGTTGGTATATTCTTCATGCTTATAATAGCAATTTTCGAGACAACCAATTTCTACGAAATCAACATTAAATAGTAAAAACGGAGACCTTGATTGTTTTAATATCTGCAGGTGACATTAAATCTAGAGAAGGTCAACCTAGAAGTAGTGGAGTCATATACATGAGATTCCAACTCCAAAGAAGCGTTTTCCCATTACACTAAAAAGCAAACGTTAAACTTGGCCGTCGTAGTTGGTATAGCAAATTTAAATATCGCCATTGTCTTCTTTTTACTTAGTTAGGTCTTAGAATATCTACCGCTTTGGATAAACATTTATTAAAACGAGCCTCGTCAAAGTAATAGAAATTCATTTTAAATGTACCATGTTCATCCATACAAAAGCATCTGAAAAAAAATTTGAATGAAATGATTTTAATACCATAAAGAATCTCATCAGAGAATCAAGCACAATTTTAAGCCATTCAAAAGATAAAAATTAGTTACTGTGTGTTAAAAACAAATGAAAAATAAAACAGTGGCTATCGCTTGCTGTTAATATGATGCCAGCCACCAAACTAGAACTTTATCAATGGAAACTTTTACTGTTTCTGGCTAGAATCCTAGTAAAACAATGCAAATTTTATTATAAAAAAATATATTGTCATCAACACGGGCCGGACTGTTAAATTAATGTAAACCTTTTAATGTTGTTTGAAAGAAAGGTTTCATCCTCAACTAAGATATAGCAAGGCATTGCACAGCAAAATAAATTCAGGAGAAAAGAAATCAATGTTTCAATAAACTTATTTAATAATCCATATTATCAAACCGACAACGTTTATTTTATCTCTTGTTTTGATTGTAGGAATATTTTCTTAACACAATATTCAGTATTTAAGAGGTTTCCAATTCAGACATTTCCATTTTATTTTCATAACGATCCTGTAACTTTTACAATGAGTAAAATGTCTCCTTGTTTTGTTGCTGTAAATACTAATGACGATAATTATGACACAGATTAATAAAATTTAAATTTATCGTTTTATCAATTTTCGAAAACGTTATATTATTTCTATACAACTAAATGCATATTCTTATTTTTAAAGAAATATGCAGTTTACTTATTTTCTCAAACTCAATTCCTTATAGTCGGAAATTCCGATAAGCTAAGCATACTATTTCATATATAAATTTTATATCTTAAATATTACAATCTACAATTCAAAGCAACCAACTTTCCTTTAAGTAATGATATTTTATTTTCATGATATACCTAAGATAGATCTTATTTAATAAACAATAAATTCAAACAAATAGTCTAATTGAATTAAATGCGAAATCATTATCAAATTTACTTGTAGTTTATCGAAAGTGTCAGATAACGTTTTCTGTTTTGTGCGCATATATGCGTTATTGCGTTTTAAATGTGATTCTTTTGAAGATTACCGTTTGTAAGTGGAATATGTTTTACTTCGCCAACATGTTCAGACTTATCAAGATATGACAAGATCCAAAGTTTAAGATATTGCTTTTTAAAAATATTGCTTTTTAAAAATATTGCTTTTTACAAAATATTGCTAGGAAGTCAATCAGGAAATATCATTTACTTCGACTGATTCAGTTTTTAAATCATTTACATTAGCTCTTTCAATAAATTTATGGTAATTTTTACATGTTTTAGTAGTAATTATGCCGACATAAATACATAACATCACAAGTTCAGGTAGCGTATATATTGTATTTGTCATAGAATGAGTGTGGCAAGCTTGAGTCACACAGCCCCACTGACTGCTACATAATTGGGTCTGTGTCAATTACTTACCAATATATTATGGTATGTATTTTGAAACGTCTTTTGAATGCATGCTTTGTTTATGATTTGAAGCCTCACTCTATCATGTCTATCGCTCTTTGAATAAGTCTAAAAGATGTCTTTTCCCAGAACTGCGTGCATGTAGTTTCAGGTGGTAACGCATCTGTACGGAATTACTATAAGCATTCTGGAAATTCACTGTATATCATTTCGCCAAAGTATAAACTACTTTTTCCTCCTGTTAAACATGTCGGATTCCGCGCCAAAGAATATATATTTGCGGGGAATTTTACTGTACTTCTTTATTCGAAAGAAATTTGCAGGTAAATACTTGAGGCTAACGGCGATCATACTCTAGCAAAACCAATATGCAGAGATTGGTTTGGACGCTTAAAAATAATGATTTTGATGTTGAAGATAAAGAACTTTCTTTCGCACCGAAAAAGTTTGAAAACAAAGAACTGGAGGCATTACTTCATGGAAGACTCATGTCAGGATGAAGCTGAACTTGCAGAATCATTAGGAGTTAATCACACAAGTGTTTCGAAATGTTTGAAGGGATTAGCATGATTCAAAAGCCATAACATTTGGTGTCGTACGAATTGAAGTCGAGAGACTCGAACGGCGTCTTGCCACGTGTGAATGTTATTTCAAATGCAGAATAGAAAAGTGTTTTGCATCGTATCGTGACCTGCGATGAAAAGCGGATACACTACGATACTTCTAGGTGTAGAATATCTTGTGCTAACTGAGGCCATGCCTCAAACCCGAATATTTCTGGTTGGAAGCTTCTGCTCGGCATTCGGTGAGATCAGCTACGTGTAGGTTATTCTGAACTGCTCAAACCGACTGAATCCATCACGGGATATCACTATCAACTATAATTAATGCTTGTGATCTGAGCACTGAAGAAAAAACGACCGTTATACGAGCAGAGGCACGATACAGGGATTTTGCAACATAACAACGCTGAGCTACATGTTACAAAACGGTTAAAAACCTACTTGAAAATGCTAAAATGGAAAGTCCTACTCCAGCTACCAACTCGCCAGGCATTGCCCCGTCCGATTATCATTTATTTCGATCAATAGCACATAGCCAGGTTGAGCAACACTTTTATTCTTATGAAGATACAAAATATGGGTTGACTCTGTTTAGCCTCAAAAGACATGTCGTTTTATCGCCTAGGAATTCAAATGCTGACAGAAAAATTGGAAAAAGTAATTGAACACAATGGACAATACTCACAGTATTGTGTTTCACAGTAATGTTTTTAAATAAAACATTACTTTTCGTGAAAAATCAGCGAGAACTGTGTGTGTGGGTGGGTGGGGGAATCACTTCTATGGTACAATCAGTAACTTGCATAAATCAATTTCGTTTATGTAATAACTTTAGTAATAAGGAAGTTTTTGGAATGTTGTTTTAAGTATTGTTATTGAAGTATTAAACCGACATTAGAAATATAAGCTTGAACCAACTGCGAATGTTGTGAGCTAAATCGATAATTTACTTTTTAATCGGCATTATCCCAAGCAAAGCAACAAACCCACTAAGACACACGGGATTACAGGGTGTAGAAGATTTAGGAACAGAAACTTTAATAATGAACAAGAAGGGAAAAGAGTAATCAGGAGGACAACAGAGAGCGATTGATATGGAAATAGCCGTACAATATCAACAGGCTTGCAACTATGCGTCTGCGGGGTAAAGGTCACACCGTCAGGATTAAGCAACTCCACTCCACTGATACCGCCGATATTTCACTTTTGGTTTATTATAAATCATCAGACGTGATGCTGGTGTCTTTGCCACGTAAGGTTTCTATCTACATTTCTGCATATTGATTGACAATATTTAAGAGATGTCTATTAAGATTCCTTTATTTCTTCTTCTGTTTGTATATGGTAACTTATTCGAATAAATGCAAATACATCTTTGTGTTCATATTGCGCAAGTGTTTTCATTTCTCTTTACAAAACATTCTTCAGCTTTAATGTTTTATTCGTTTGATCTCTGAAATACTAAAAATAAAAATTGAAAGACCTTTGACAAATACAGTGTGTGGTGTACTTTTAACTGTTTCTTCGTCTGCGAGTGCTGAACATATTCTTCTGTGCTTAAACAATCTTCTCTAATTAATTGCTTTTATCTGTGAACTATTTGGAACACATGTGCACGTGTTCTAAGAAAGCGTCTTATCTATTATGATAGAGCATACTAGGCAAATTAAGAATCTAAGCACATAGTTTCTCGTTAGACACAAAGAGGTGTCTGCAGTAAAGAATGATTATAATTTCTCAGAATAAGTAAGGAATGTGAATATTTCGTTTTAACTTTTGTTCACGTCTAGAGTAAAACCGACTATCTGCGCACCTGAAAGTTTGCTAACATATACTGAGTTTTACTTATAGCTTTCCTACGTATGCGCATCTCATTTTTTGGCTTTCTATATCTGATAAGGATGGCTTCAACAGATGGTCCTTATTTATATACGTAAAGTTGGGACTAAATTCTTGCGTTTTCTTTTTTATATTTCCTATGCATATAATCTTGAGCGTGTATCAGCAAGGATTCTTTCAAACCATGCTTCGAACACAACATGTGTCAGATGAAAAAAGGTTTTGATATCTCCTCACCAACCGCTTGTTATTTCATCAGTTGCTTCTTATGTTAACAGCATTATCACTAGGACAATGGAAGAGTAAGAAACAGCATATTCCCGGGAATTGGTTTTGCATTTTTGTCTCTATCAAAATTGTTGTCGAGTAAATAAGACAACTCCAGTAACACAAATGAACTAAGCAAGACGCTTTAAATACAGAACACAAAGAGAATTCACGGTCAAAGTTTCGAAAGATTTCTGAGAGAGTTCTGATAGCATTTTCGTTAGAATATTATAACCGGTACTAGCAAGTTACAACAATGGTGACGAGAAATTGAAACTTATATGGAATTAAAAAAATACCATTTTTTGCTTCGGCGCACATAATAAAAGCGACGACGAGAAATTAGAACCATGATGGTGTAGTTTTTTCTTTGCTGTCCGTAAAGAAAAAAAAGCATATATTCTTAAATATGGAAGAATTATTTAGCCCAAGTGATAAATATACAACAGCACCAACAGCAGTTGTTGGAACTCCAGAGACAACACTAGAAGTTAATTAAAGTAATTCAAAATAAAAAAAAAGGTTTCAAATTTCTTTCACTCCCGACGCGGTAGAAAATGCCATAGCTGAATTCACATACAATTCAGATGACGGAATTATCTTTCCATCTATTTTAGAAAATACGAGCAAAATTACAGAGAAGAATGCGGCGACTAAGAAGACACGAAATTAACAAGACTTTTGCTGAGAAAGTTACCATGAGTAGAACATGAAAAACTGTACAAGTTAGAGAATTTTACTACTGAGAAAACCAGGAAAAATGTACTTTGAAAAAGTGGTAGATATTCTGACTAAATATTTAATAAAATAGTTACTTGGAATTGTATGTATCTGACGAAAAAGAAGATTTTGTCACATATGCTGAAATCGTTAACAAGGAGTGTGAAATATTTATATTAAATGAGCTGATTCAGGATATTTTTAAAGGATATATTTTCGTTTAAGGATTATGGTAAAAAAAGACGCAGACTCCTAATAAAATTGGAACAGAATAAAACCTGCAGTACAAGAAATATCGGACGAATGTCAGATAATCCGAAGTCTGAGACACAATATGTAGGACATTAAAAAAAAGAATGCATATATATATATACAAGTCAAAGAAAATTGTGGTAAAAGAAAAATTACTTAATGTTTCAAATGTGGAGATTACATCTCTGAGACGACTGTCACTTTTAGAATATAAAGTGCTAATAGTGTGAAAAATTAGGACATAAAAGTCACACTGTAAAACTAAATCAAAGAAAAGTTCTCACAGAAAAAACTTATACAGCGTTAAGACGAAAAAATAATAACAGAAAAATAAAAAAATTGAAAATTAATAATGTGGATATAAAAATGCAACTAGGCACAATAATCAACGAAGTCTTATTGCAAACATACGGAAAGCCTATATTAAAAAGAAACTTCCGAAATCGCATGTGACGTAGTGAGGGAAAAACTGTTATTGGTGAAATAACTTGCAACCTTTCATTTCAAAACAAGTGTGTAAAACCTAAAAAATATGTGTTAAAAATTCTACAAATTTATTCGAAGCTGACTAGAAGAAATTGTTCGATATATGGAGTTTACCTATAAATATTATTGCAAAAATATAAGTAGACAAGCGACAAGTTTTAAAAAAACATTGTGAAAAAGTAAGAATTGAAAAAATGTTTTTCTTGTGTTCAATCGGATGATTTGGGTTTGGGTTTCAAAGTCAATCAAAATTTCAAGTAAAAAAAGGGTCGACGTTAGTATTTAAAGCGGAACGTAGTGTATTGTTCGCAACCTTGGATCAAGTCATCGAAAAATTCAACAGACATAAAAAACAGATATAAATGAAAAAACTGACCATTTAAAATGGGTAGAACCAGTAGAAAAAATAAATGAAAAGAAAAAATTTTAAAAATACAGAAACAAAATTCGTGTTTGTAGTGATTTTTTGTCTGGTTTAAACAAATGCTTAGAATCACATATCTATTCTTTTCCAAGTCCAGAGAAACATTTTTGCAAAATTAAACGGTGGGAAAAATGTCAATGTTGGCTCTTTTTAGAGTGTATTTGCAAATGCAAATTATAGAAGAATGTTCAGAGTTAATAACGATATATACGCACAAGGGATTGTATAAGTTCAACCGACTCCCTTCCGGGATCCAGTCATTTTACAACAAGCTCTGGATAAGCAAGCAAATTGTGATTTTGTACTTGCTTATCTGGTGACATACTGATTAAAAGTGTAACTATGTAACAACATATCGAGCATGCAATTTTTTAAAAATTACCAGAGTAAGTGTTCAAACTCATTGAGTGAAAAAGCACTTCAAAAATGCTTGAGACTATATTAAATAACGCCAAATTCTAATGCACAGACAGGCATGTCGCTAGCAGAATTGATGTTTGCAAAAAATTTAAACCGGTGTTCGACAAATTGTAACCAGGTCAACACAAAAATAAGAACAGATAACAAAAAGGACACAAAATTTTTAAAAAATTGTCGAAAAAAAATTTTTCAGAGTATATGAAAGAAGGAAAGAAATGTGAGAAAGCAGAATAATACGTTCCCGATTTGGAAAAATGATTTATATGGTGAAAATAAGAAAAAAAAAGGCCCACGAGAAAGGAAGAACTTATGCATGTTTTGTATTGTATCTTTGACGTACCAGCACACTAAGAATTCGTTGTACGTACAAGTATGAGTAAAAGGTTTGTCGTAGATGACTGATGTTACTTTCAGCATTCCAACTCCAAAGTTTCGTAGATGGACCCGTCCGTTTACTGGTCGGGAAGAAGGTAAGTTATATTTATAGTTAAAAGTGCTCAATGTCAAGGACAGATAGTATATAGATATAAAATTAGATTCTGAGGTCAGCACATGTCAACATAATTAAATAGTCGGTTAAATCATATATTAATTATCAATGTGCGTTTGTTTATATATTTCCTGAGTATTTATTCATATATTTCATGTACCATCTGTAGTGAGAAGAAATGTAAATCGAATTAAGTTATTAAATTCACGAGCGACCACTTCCCTTAGTAATTTTAATAATCTATACGAATAAAATATTTATCAGTATTTAGACAAAATTAGTTCCTGGGCAAAATGAACTATTTAATTTTATGCCTACATGACTTAGATTGTATTCTTATTTGTTCAACCTCTTCATGTGAGGTAATCAAATAAGTGATCTACTAGATTTAACTTGTGTTACAAGAAACTGCATTCGTATTCACAACGATTTCTACTTAATAATCTCTAGTATAATTTGAAATATAGCCGTTACTACCTATTCAATAACCGTTATAATAATACAATAGACTTTGCTATCCATAATTCATTATTGACCAGCATATAAAAATTAGTAAGCCATCATTTAACACACATGACTCGAAGATTGCATTCAAGCGTCGCCGGTCTGTGTTGACAATATTTAACATAATTAAAAAGTGGTTTTGTGTTTGATAAATACAAACCAACGTGCCATTTTGCTTAAATAAAGCCTAGTCGTTTCTATTTTTCACTTCAATGTATTCAGTCATGACGGCAGTGAAATCTGGTGGATAAACGACTAGAGTAATTAAAATGTTTTCATATGGTGACATATTAGTAGCTGTGCATACTAATGAAAGAATTGAACGAAAGCAAAACTTTTTGTCGATGTTGAACTGATAGACCACGTGATTTAGAGCCATGGTAATTGTCCTACATCTTATTTTATTGAACTGCTCCACCTAGCTATTGCCTTGAGGATTAAATTTAGTGGTCCTAATACAGGCAATCCCCTTATCAATTAAAAACACCTGCTTTGCTGATAAATGATGGGTCCCTGTTCGACTGGACGTAGGAAGGTATGCCCGTAATAGAGAACAACTGAGATAAGGAACTACAAATAGTCGAAGTAGTCATATCTACATGGAGGAACAACCCCTGTGTAGATATGACTGCTTCAAATATTATTAGAAAAGGAACCTCGGATATAAATTTATGATGCTTTTGAGGTAGGAAAGTTACCTTAAAATCCATATTCAGTCACTCAATAGGTTGAGTAGTTTTCATCAGATTATCTTCAGGTAGTTGAATGTTTGGTTTGCACACTTTACAAACTCTCTAGTATAACATGCTACACAGCCTCCACTGAATAGAACATATTCTTTACTTTCACGAAATGATGCAATTGTCTAAATCAGGGGTGACACAAAATTTGATGAAGATTTGCTAGAGATTGTCGAATATAACATACCTTTCTACAGTAAGATCTGCAAAATATGTCAGAAGAAAGGTTCGCCCGTCCTGGTTAGTATTGAATGTCAGAATTATAGCAAGATTCTTTTCACCTCATATGTTGTATTTCTTTATCGAACATATATCTCAAGAATTGCTGGTCAGTTTTCATTGTAAAATTACTTCCGATCAAGTAATAGGTCCAGCCTCACTAAATGCCTGAGATTCCTTCTTGACAGAAGCTTAGCACTCCTCAGTTCCAAAAACATCTCTCGAGTAGAAGGTTAATGGGCGTCTAGGCTGAGAGAGAACCGTTTTTATAGTAACTTCAGATTCATCAGTTTCTACTTGTCGAACACCCGAACTACTGAAACTTCAACATCTTCCTGAAGGGTATAGAAAGCTGCTACTTACCTAATTTGCTACTGGTAATGTCGTCGTCGTATTATTATTATGATTATTACTATTATTATTAGTATTAGTTGTAGTAGTAGTAGTAGTAGTAGTAGTAGTAGTAGTCAAAGTCTGGATCTTACTTGAATGGTTGTATATTCACTAGGAATAATAAGCAAAGCGGGGGTTTTTTTGGTCTAGAGTTAATGGAAGTTCACGTAAGTTTTCTCTTTCCTCATATGGCAAATGACACTACCTTTTTATTGAAAAAATACATTTCTCTTCATTGTAACTTATATTCATTTCTTTTGCAGCCTTAAGCGATCAATTAAGATTAAAATCATCTTTCTCTTGGGTCATACTACAAAATGTAATATTACCTAAGTACGCATATGTTCCAGAGAGTTGTTTTACTTTAATAAAGAAGTCCATCATGCTTTGCTAGCAAGTCCCTCCACTGATAACACAAATGAGGTCAGGGGGAACTGATATAGTCCACCATCAGCCTTAAACACTGTGTAGTGTTTATCCCCATTTTTATATGGACATGATGATAGGTACTTCGGTATTGTTTATTTTTGGTCATTGGTGCAGTGGATATCGGCTCGGAACGAGAAATCGGGGAGCCGAGTTCAAATTCCAGTTGAATTCATTGCATTCACTTACGCGCAAATACCCTTGGGAAAGGTATTACTCCGTCTCTTCCCTCCAGTTATGGGTTAAATAATAGGACAGATTGCGTTCCTTGGTCGGCAACCAGTCTACCGCAGAAAGCAATGGCAGCCTACTGCGGGATAATCTTCTGCCCAGTCAGTCATGTCTCTTTCGAGACATGATCGCCCAAGCGTGTTTCGCGTATGGCACTTAACTGACTGATCATCAATACAGGGCAGAGGGTAGCCATCTAGATGCGTGAACTTGTTAATAGTTTCATAATATTCAATGGCCAAACGTCAGTTCTTATTATCTTCTTTGACTATAAAAACCTATGTTAGCAGAGAGGAATTACTCAGTTCTATAATTCAATCCTTCCTTGACCTCCGGGTTTCAATTTTCAATAAGTATTTCCTCCTCATACGAATAGCGGTATTTAGCCGATAATGGATGTCAATCAGCTGTAAGATTGGTAAAGATTGGTGGGTCTACCTCTAAGGTGCTGAAGTCATACATGACAAAAAGTAGTAGTCTTCCTCCGTATTACAAAGTAGCATTATTATGCAACTTTTGGATGTCTTGTCCCAAAAACACATCGGAGCAATTCATGGGATGGGTGCAAGGTACTTAAAAGAAGCTCGCCAGCCCGACGAAGTGAACCAACTAGGCGTGATATCAATTCTGTATGAGAGAAATATGGTATAAAAACACTATATACATATCACATAAATGGCAGATAACTGATTGAGAAAATAAATCTGCTATCACACAATGAGATATCTAAGATAAAATCACAGCGATATAACCCAAAACAAAAACATCAGAAAGTTTACTAAAGTCGTTTAGGCTATACGCTTAGACAACTCGAACGTCAGACATTTAAAAATTGACGTTTAAAGTTTACCATCTTAACATCTCCAGCATTTCTTCACGGTGTATAATTATAATCGATGTTTTTGTTTATATTTTCACCCGCTTTATATCACATAAAACATTTTTTGAGTTTGTGAATCCTTATGAAGGACAAAGTCATTATATATATATATATATATATATATATATATATATATATATGAGTGTGCGTGTGTGTGTGTGTGTGTGTGTGTATACAACCTTTGATATTTCTCTCGCCCGATCGACTCAGAAAATGGAAAGAAAAGGAAAGAAAAGGGAAAAAAGGGAAAAAAGGGAAAAAAGAAAAAAAAGAAAAATAAAGAAAGGAAACATTTCATACACGTAGAGACGCTAGGAACATGTTAACAAAACTAGCATTTTTAAATGGATATGAAATTATTAGAAAAAGATTTTTAGAAAAACTTTATTTAGGGGAAAGAATCTGACATATAATTTATTAAAATTTAATTAAATTAATTTAAATATTTATAAACCTAGATTTAAATTAAAATAAAATTTATAAAAAATTATAAAATTTATTAAAAAAAATTTTTAAAATATTTTAGGTGCGGCGAAAAATATATATACATGCAGGAAAAATTGGGGGTTAAGTTAGTCTAAGTCTCCTTATTTCTTAAAAGGTAGATATTAATAGGAGAAAGGAAGAGGAGTGTAGAGGGGTTCGAAATTTACTATCTAAAAATGTAATTAATCAATCAATCAAAAACAAATTTAATTTATATTTTCTCTCCTAAAATCTGAATTTAGAACTTAAATATTAAATGTTCACAAACTTTGCCTTATGGTGGCAATTACTAATGAATTCTTTTCTTCAATTCAAGAGTAGGTGCTGGTTTGGGTACTTTAATATTAGTATTTTTTTCTTACAGACACAGATCGCACTAATCACGAAAATTCCTCGGAATTCGGGCTGAACCTATCAATCTCCAACTAACTACAGGGTCCAGCTCTTCTTCCTTAATTTTCCAAAATCTCCGTGAAAGGGCTGTCTGGTATTTCTGACCCGGGTTTATATATATAATTTGATCAATTAATTTTCGAAATGTTAAATGATAATAGTTTCGTATTTAACTTTTATTAGTTATTTTCAAATACATTTTTCAGTCTACTGCGTCCATCTTTTTACACAGATGCTCTTGAGGTCCATCTCTTCATTCCAGCAACTAGCTATTGGTTAAATAACAGGGTAGACTAGACTTTAAGCTTTTGATTGTAGCCTGTCTAGAAAATCGAAAAGGACCATCGACCTATTCAAGAACTCATAGCAATTCACAAATAAAAAAAAACAGGGACATGTAGAAAGACATGATCGCCTACGTCCTGAAAAATTATGGTAACTAACCAGCTGTATGCTGGTTTTGACAATCTCAAAAGAGTTAATACTTCTAAAATCCTGAAGACGAATTACTGTAAAAGAGTATTTATAATATTTTTAACAGTTTTGAAATAACTTATTTCATTCTGGTCTCAATTCTATTAACTTTAAAAAGCTAAGAGTTTATATAAGAAACGGTTTTATTATAACATTACTTGTAATTCTTAGAAACAAATCATATAATTTTTCTACTTGCTAAGTTGAAATATCTTTTTTTATTTCCACTTCCCAAAATTTAATTGTCTTTATTACTATATTGTGCGCCTTCGAATTTCCTTTCCCATCTTTTTGTATTTTTATCATCATTATCATCAGCTTTACCTTACTTTTCTGCTTCACGATTCCAAGCTTAAAGTGATTAAATCGCCTTACCTCCTTCTTCTTACACCTATTTTTCTGCATGAGTAAAGCAATATGGCCGTTTCTCCCTGACACACGGCTCACATAATCAGTTGCCCAACAGAGCAGGAAAAGCACAGGCAAGCGTCAAGCAAAATTAACAGAATGAGAAAGCATCTGACAAACCAACCCTAACCCTCTAACCTTCTCCGATGGATTCACTTACGGCTGAGTATTAACATATGACACATACCTATTGCTTATGGATGCGCTTTTCAATTAGATGACGAGTATTTTCGTCCGAGATTTCGCATCTTCCGCTACCAATACTTGGTAAAGTGCTAACAACTGAGAACGAACGTCATAAATAGATGTGCTCACTTGTCATATTTATAAACTGTTCATATAATATTGAGTTAATTTTATTATGTAAAGATAATAATTGAATTTAAAAAAGTGTTGTTCTTTTT
>JBBBDQ010000957.1:1492500-1520000 GCA_037127315.1 Ascarosepion bandense | reverse complement strand
ATGACAGTGTAAATGCCAAAACTGTAGATGAGGATATGAAACCAAGAAGGCAAAAAGTATATCATAAAACAGACCACGGTGACATGGAGTAATAATCCTTCTGCTATGTGTCCGTCCCTTTAGGATGTTAAGAATCATGAATCTCTACAGCCTCCTGTCCATTGCATCTCTAGGTAAGATTTGTCATTTTCTACCAGTCTTAATCTCTGTTCTGAAAACTTATTTATATAAGTAGGTTATTCGCTCCTTTCGTGTGCCAAATTGCCTTCAATAAGTTCGCTAAGTGTTGAATTTTCCAAGCTCTCTTTCTTAATTATGTAACTTGGAAATTTCAACTGTCACCTTCTGATTGTAAGTATAAGTGTCCTTTTTATCTTTTTCCCTAAAACGTTGGCGTTGCTTACATTATTCTTCTGTATAATTGCATTTCTGTTCCTTCATGTCTCCTCCTCTGTAAAGCTTTTGTTCAGATTTGCCAGGACAGATATTACATAGCGGTTTAGTACTCTTTCCTTTTTTTTCTAACGCAATTTTCTTCTTTCTTATTCATTTGTTTAACTTTTGGAAAACTTTTCACTTTGCCAGTGCGCTTTCAGAATTCAGTGTCATATTTTCCGTCCTCTTTTAAAACATATCTTAGATATTTAATTCTTTTTATTTTACTTGCTTCATTTTGGTGTCTCTAGTTCGTATTTCGCATCTTAGGCTGTTTTTCTTGCTAACAACCATATATTCTATCTTCTTGCAATTGATTTTTAATCCTTTCTTCTCGCTTTTCTTCACTACATTCTGAAAGAATTCCATCAGTTTACTTCCTGTGACTGCGTAACCTGCATATCTGACGTTGTTAAAATAGTGTCCACGATACAAATATATTTTAATAGTAAAATTACTAACATTTGTGCTTCGTGGTGCAGTGGATGTACCTCGTGGTGCAGTGGATATCGGCTCGAAACGAGAAATCCGGGAGCCGAGTTCGAATTCCAGTTGAATTCTCTGCGTTCACTTACGCACAAATACACTTGGGAAAGGTATTAATCCGTCTTTTCCATCCAGTTATTGGTTAAATAACAGGACAGAGTGGGTTCTATAGCCTTAGTTGGCAACCAGTCTACCGCAAAAAGCAATGGCAACCTACTGCCTGATAATCTTCTGTCCAGTCAGTCATGTCTCGAAAGAGACATGATCGCCCAAGCGTTTATCACGTTTGGCATTTATGACTAACTAACATATTATTTAATTTGATGATCTACAAACTATATATATATATAAAAAATACAAAACATAACTTTACTCAAAGTGTAAAATTATGTACAAATTATATTCAGTTGAAGCGGTAAAACGGCATTCAAAATATTTAGATTTCAGCGTTAGTTGCAAAGAGGTTGATATGCTACTAAACAAAAACGAACAATTTTTACCAATAGTTTTTAATGAAAAATTAACAATCTCTTCTTATATTACAATATGAAAGATGAATCTGTGTCTCTCTTTTGTGTGTCGCAAGCACATCTTTTTGCATCATAGTTTATTTTTCTTTTCATTCTCTCTTATTCACTTCTTTTCTTCCTTCTCTTCTGTTCACTCTTACTTATTAAATTACTTATCTAGTATGAATTTTCAAATTTTTTGTTGTTTTCATAACGTTTTTTTTATTTCTTTTATTGTAGCTTCATAGTAAAAATAAAAAAAAAACTTAATTTATTTTAATTCGATAAAACGCAAACATTATATTACGAATATTTATTTTAAAACTCAGGCAAAATTTATAGATTTTTTCTTTTTATTGAAATAAGAAAGGAAAATAATTCAATGTATTAAGTTTTACTAAACAAGCTTGTGTGAAAATTCACAAGAAATATAAATATATTGTAAAGACATGATTGGAAAATTATCTGAGAATCAGGAAAAATAATAAAAAGCCTACAAAAAAAATGTAAACTTTTTATTTTCAATAAGAATAGGTAGCATATAACAGCCGGCAGTAAACGTTGATTGTTTAAAAAGTTATTTGCAGAATAAGACAAAAGATAACAGAATTATTTAAAAACTAAAACATCTGTTTTTGTTTCTTTTACTGAAACAATAAACTGTCAATTGCTGTTAAAGGATCGGTCTTCGCGAATAAATAACCGGTGGCTATTTTGTCGCTCCGGACTTTACACACTCGCACGCTCGCACACACACACACACACACACACACACACACACACACACACACACACACACACACTATATGAGAAAGTTTTATTAAAGATCACATACGAGGTTTGTTTGGCTTCTTTTGATAACTTTTTAATCGATTTTATCTTGCTTTCATACAAGGTAACGTATGTTTGGTTCCAATGTGTCCATACTTATACATTCGTGTGCCTTTGATATCATTGGTCAGATTCAAGAACGGGATATATTGTATTCAGTCAAAAAATGACGTATATTTTTTCTACAATAGTGTTTGATGTTTAGAATTTTATAATTTTAAATCGTTATAGACTTCTAGAGTCGTTTTCAGGTATTGCAGGTAAATATACAACTAATGAATAGCCACTTTCCATAGTAGGTAAAATGAACTGACGTTATTATTATTGAATATGTTTAATACATTAATTCATAGCCTGAAAATATTACATTTTTATGATTACAGTTTCATTTATAATTTTCTTTTACATTTTATATTGTATATTATAATCGTTTTTTTTCGACAAAAATGTTTTATTACACGAATGCATGTATGTGCTGTGTGTTCAAGGCGTACTTTTATAACAAATATACTAGTAGTGAGTTTGATCCTCACCAGCTACCCCATACTTTAGGCCTTGTGCCACATCAAAGCATCGCTTAGAAAATAATATATCATGTTAGTCGACATGAAAGCATTGAAGTCTAATCTGTATTTTGGATGTATTTTTACGAGTCGCATAAAGATTTCGTAGAATAATGGAAGTAAATGTAAATTTTAATTGTAAGTTTTATATATCCATATAAATTCCGTTAAAATCAAGGCCATTCTATAAGTGATGATACCAGTCATTTATACAAGGCCGGAAGAACTGAGTATCTTGTGAATTTAACCAAGTCAAAATAGCATTTTTATGAAATTAATGGTCTCAGCATCGGTACCTATCAATTTTTATTATGATTAATAAATAAGAAAAATTTAGGTGCTAAATCATGACTGTAAAGTAAAAGTTTAATACTTTTCCATCGAAATTCTCGCCATATATTTCTTGTTTGAAGAAAGGAATTAGAAGAGACATTGTTATAGAGAAAAATAATACTCTGACAAAGATTTTCATGGCGCTTTCTGTTTCTTTTGTGGCGATGTTTTTTTTTTGTTTTTTGTTTTTTGGCTAAATTTATATCTTAAAATTCTTTTGTAATAAGCAGCTGTTACTGATGTTCCCCTCAAAATGCTTATTTAATAAAATGCCTTCAAAATCTCAGAAAATTTTCATTACTTTTCTTCCTAACCGGCTTACTTTTGCTTCAACTGGATCCTTTCACACCTTTTCGTAACCATTACTTTGACTGGGTTTTGGCTTCTGGATCGTACAGGTTTAACAATTTGCATCAGAATGCATTTTGGATTTTAATTTTCTCTTGTGTTTTACTGATCTGGGCGCGAACGTTTTAGTAGGCAACGCGCAAAATCTTTGCTCAACTTTAGTATTTCAGATAATATCGAGATGGCTGAACCAACTGAGGTATCTAGGATGTTGGCTATTATTCCTGCTGTTAATAGTCGGCCGATCTCAATTAAATCTCGAACAGTATCGATTTTTTTCATCACAAACTGTTGTTGATAGTCTGCCAATTCGTTCTTTTTGAAACGGGTTATCCATTTGGAAATTGCTGATATTTCTCCATAAACTTTTCTCAACGCACTAATAATGTCTTCAGTCTTATAAACAAGTTGCACATTGCATTTGATCCTAATTCGTACTTTTGTTTCAACGGAATCCATTATACTCTAAAGTGGGTTGTTTCCAAATAGTGTAAACTCTAACATAATACCTCAATTACTTCTTATTCATTTATGTTAAAAAACTTCAGTCCGAATCCATCTTGCTGCAAACAAATGTAAAATTATTTGCATATTTTTTTATGACATACTTATTCTACGGCTTTCTATTTATTTATTTTAAAGAAAAACCGTACATATTATATTGGTCATATGTTTTGCAATACGTGATGTTTTCTTTTGTATTCTGTTTATAGAAAGGCTGAGGTGTGATGAATATTTGGCTTTGTAAATAGTTTCATCTCATTCCCTAGGAAAAGAAGAATGCCGATAAAGTATAAATTCAAACATTTTATATTCCAGAAAATCGCTTTATTTGATTTTATTTGTTTTATTTTTTATTTGTTCGTTTGTTCATTGTAGTTCAATTTCTTTTCATGAAGTAAATTTTCACACAGCAGGAAATAGACTAGACACAGGATAATTTTTTTTACTAGGGCTCTTCAACGTCAAATCAGACAGTACATTCGATTCTACTCTATTACGCATAATATTTTTATACTTAATACGAAAACGCGGTAGTAGAGATAAAATTTTGCTCTATGTGAATGTTTGTTACTTGAAGACTATAAGGTTTCTAATAATTTAATGACTATATTCAAAACTGAATAATTTTAAATTAATAATTTGATATTGTTCTTTTTGTATCTTTCTCTCTAAATTATAAGTTAATTATTTAATTTATTATTTACTCAGTAGGGTATAGTATTTTAATAATTTTCATTGAAAAGGTTTTTTTTTTGTCTGGAAATGATTGATTAACATGTTTTACTAATCGATTCTAATTTGAACTTGTTTAATTTATTCGTTTTACAAAATCTTACTTTATAGAAGTTTTTAAATATTTTCCTTCATAAACACAACATTTTCCTGAAGAACTCTTCGTCTTGTTCATAATTTTAATGCATTTAGTTGTATAAAAATTAGTTTTTAATTCTGCTAAGTTATTGTGTGTATTTTGCTATTTATTACTCATTCAGATTAATCTTACCTGTTTTTTAGCTACAGATCTCGGACTCATATAGCTAGTGTATATTTTATATTGTTGAGATCATTATGATGCATAGGTGATCTGTACTGATCACTTTTTACAATATCGATTCTATAAGTATGCAGGTACTTTCATTTATAATTAAGAGCTTTTAAATATAAGCTTATTGTAAATTTTTGGTTATCAGCCTATTAAAACATCAGGCTATGGAAATTTATTATTGATAATTAATTCACAGTGAAAATTTCAAAAGTTTATTTACGCTTGTTTTAATTTCATCAGCATTTTTAGCTTAAAGGAATATATCATCGACCTACATTGTGATCTTAGTTAAAATGTAAGTATATGTAATTCTTGGTAGAAACTCATTAGTTGGAGAAGATTGAAGTGGGATAAGAATCCTTTCCGACTATTGTCCGTGTGTAAATATTACCAAAGTGTTTTACGAACGGTACAAGGTTTGATATTTAGTAATGAAAGGTGAAAACAATGCTTAAATAAATATTATGATATATATATATATATATATATATATATATATATATTCTTTTGGGCAACAATCTCTTTTTATGCAGGCTTAATTAATAATGACATACAAGGTATTATTATTAAGTGTTTTATCTATTTTTCATATCGTCCTATGATTTTTTTTCAGAACTCAAATTCTATAAGAATTGTCTAAAGGTTTTGTATTTTCGAACACTTACGACTATACTTACTTTTAACCATTCTCAAGAATTACTTTGTTTTGCGTGTAAATAAATATGTGTAAAGTCTATGTATATAGAGTCATATGTATGTTAAGTTCTGAACGCGGTAAGCATATTGTTACTAATTAATGATATTAAATCTAGTAATTCTCTTTTTTATTAGTAAAGCCTCTATTATTTTTAATCTTCTTTTACATGTAGATGATGCTATTGTGTATGTATTGTAAACAAGTATGTCACGGATAGGTTCGGGTAGATATCGATGTTTGTTTAAATGAGATCGGATGGAATTGTTGTAGGAAAGGTGCAATGTCAATCTTCTTGTCAATTTTATGGTGGTGTGGTCAATGTAATTGTTTACCAACTTAGGTTGTTGAGGAACACAGTTCTGCGAAGGACACTTAAATTCGTAAACAATATTGGTTCTTTGCAGTTTAGATTTTGAAGGTAAATTATTATTATTGATGATAAGATTGGCAGTTTTTAATTTTTTGTAATAGATGATTAATTTACTTGTTTAAGTTCGTCGATATTGCATAAATTTGACATGATGCTTCGAATTGAAGATTCGTCTTGTCTGTAATTACTGTACATTTGTTTTTTGTAGAAAATATTAATGTTATTATTTTTCCCACAGAATTGTAATTGCCGTTGTTTATGTTACGAAGAAAAAGATTGATATGGTTGTCAAATAAATAATTTGGAAAGCCGTTGTTAACAAGCGTGTTTTTCAAACTGTGGAGCTTTTTGAAGAAAAGCGGTTGAGAAAATGAATTTCTCGTACACTCATGTGAGGAAATTTTTAATAACACCATTTTTGTATCTAACAATACATTGACTAATAAAATTAATGTGGCAAGAATTTTTGCTAGTGGATTTTTATATACTGAAGTAGTGAAAATAGACTCGACAATAACATCCATGAATTGGAGTTTGTTTTTGATTTTGGTGGCTAAGCCCATATGTGAAGCTGAGAACAGAACTTTAATCTAAAGTAGTTTTAAGATCTTCAATTTCGTTTTTGTTGTCAGCTAAATAGAAAATATCATCAACGTATCGAACATATATTTTCGGTCTGCTAAATTTTCAGCTATATATTGATTTTAAGTTAGCATTTCTGAAAAAGATTGTAGTATCCAGAGATGCTAATATGGCATTTAGTTTTATGTATGTACATTTTTTGAGAAGTTCCGCAGTAAAGCTGATTTGGTATTTCTACATCAATGCAATAAATATAAAGCTGAGAATATTAAGGGCAAAAATAGTTGAATTTCAAAATAGTAATATATTTTGTTCTTTAAAATAAATAATGATTGGCGAAAGTGCTTGAACATTTGCGTTCAAAAATTGTTTTACATAAACTGTAAAACAGAAAATCTCTAAAAATAATACAAACAAATATATGTGGTCGTTAACAATACATTTAATGAAAAGCTGCAGAATAGATATCCGTCATATATATATATATATATATATATATATATATATATATAAATAGATAATTACACAACTTCTCCCACACAAAGCGAGCGGCGGTGACGGAATCCCAGTCATAGTACTGAAGAAATGTGCCCCAGAACTCTCCTCTGTCCTCTCTAAACTCTATAACCTCTGCCTATCTGCTTCCTGCTTTCCTGCCTGTTGGAAGTCCTCCTGCGTAGTTCCTATATTTAAGAATTCTGGCGAACCCTCAGACCCTGCCAATTACCGTCCTATTAGTCTCCTTCCAATCTTTGGCAAAGTTTTCGAAGCCATTATCAACGCTGAGGTGACTCAGCATCTCATGGCCAACGGGCTTCTCTCTTACAAACAGTACGGGTTTCGCTTCACCAGGTCTACTGCTGATATGCTAACGACCATTACCGAGTACATATACCAGGCACTCGACAAGAATGGTGAAGCCCGAACCGTTGCCTTGGATATCTCCAAAGCATTCGACAGGGTCTGGCATGCGGGCTTCTTGTGCAAACTGCGAAGCTATGGGATAACTGGACATCTGTTTGACCTCATCCAGTCCTTCCTCTCTAACCGCACATTGAAGGTGGTATTAAATGGGCATGCCTCCCAAAACTACCACACGAACGCGGGCGTCACTCAAGGTTCTATCCTAGGTCCCACACTCTTTCTGATCTACATTAATGATCTCCCCGACACCATTAAATCCCAAGTTGGCATGTATGCCGATAACACAACAATCTACTCTCGCATCGATCAGAAACCAGGTGTGGACGACAAAGTGAACCTCGCTGCTGTACTTGAAAGGGACCTCCAATCCGTAGTGGCCTGGGGTAGGAAATGGCTGGTAAATTTCAATGCCTCTAAAACGAAGCTGTTATCAACTAACCACCATAGACAATCGCATCTACCTCCCATTAGCATGGGACAGGCTAGCCTCCCAGAGAGTAAAATACTACGCCTCCTTGGCCTTACACTTTCGGCGGACCTCAAATGGAATGACTATATCGAATCCATTGCCAAATCCGCTGCTATGAAAGTCGGCTCCCTGTGCAGGGCCCGGAAGTTTTTCCCACCTGAATCTATTCTGCACATATACAAATTTACCATCCGCCCGTGTATTGAATATTGCTGCCATATCTGGTCGGGTGCCCCTGCTGCTCTCCTTGGGCTTCTTGACAAAATACAAAGGAGGATCTGTAACGTGGTTGATACTGACTTGGCAGACCGGCTGTAGCCGCTCTCTCACCGGCGTGATGTGGCTTCCCTGTGCCTCTTCTACAAGTACTTTCATGGCTACTGCTCCGATGAGCTTAGTTCACTGGTGCCGCCCAAGCACGAATTTACACGAGATACTAGATTAGCAACTAGGTCCCACCCTTTTACAGTTAAACAAATAAGATGTAACCGTAAATTCTACTCCAACAGCTTCCTTTCTCGCGCTTCCCGCCTGTGGAACTCCCTTCCACAACTCTGCTTTCCCGACAGTTACAATCTCCAGGTGTTTAAATGTAGGGTCCATAGACACCTCCTATCACACTAACTCCCAATTATTCTCAGAACACTCTCATCTACCCAACCCTCATTCTCGGTATCCTTACCCGCCTATCACCCACCCTCTGACATTTCCTATACTTAACCATCCTTTCTTCACTCTACGTAGCCCCCTGCGCAGTAGTGGCAGTGACATGCCTTTGTCAGGGTGAAACGCTTATAATAAAAAAAAAAATACTCATCTACTAACCACTGGACCCTAGCTCTCTCCCCACCCCTGTATAATCTTCCCTTTCTCTCCACCTATGTATCTGTTATCGCACCTGCTTTCTATTGTTCCTTTCTAACTAGTTTGTACTCTTCACTCTTCTAATTAATCTTTTTACATTTATGTAACCCCCTGCACATCAGTGGCATTTCCGCCTTGCTTGGGGTGAAATGATTAAAACAAATATATATATATATATATGTGTGTGTGTGTGTGTGTGTGTGTGTGTGTGTGTGTGCGTGTGCGTGTGTGTGTGCATATGGGCTTCTTTATGTTTATCAATGCGTATGTGTGTATATTTCTGCGCGCATATTTGTATATATGTCCGTGATGAGCTTTATGCTTAGGTTGTCATCATTCTCTTGACAAACAGACAAATCTTAATTAACATGAAGGAAAGGATAACTTGAATGTTATGATTTCTTTTAAGGAATCTGCGTAAAAATGAAATAGGTCAACTACCTCCAGTTTTCGCAATTCTATTTTCTGCCTTTCATAAAAATGTTATCATCAAAGTACCACTTGATTAACCGCTTCTGTACATCCAAATGCGAATACAAATTTTTTGTGCGACTCAAAATTATCTGAATGAATAAAATAGGCTAACTCGACATGCAAACTCCGTGATTAAAATGAACACCAAGCAAAATAATTACCAGCGAAAAACGACAATCAACAAACTGGTTACTAAATTTTATATCTAAAGAGAATACCGACTAATATAGCAGTAGTCTTCTCTTCTGGATAACAAAAGACGAAGTTTATAAATTAGTCCCGAATTAGTTCAAGTAAACCTTTATGTTTACAGAATTGTATGCTTCAGCAAGTAACACATTTTGACATCACCAGTCAATGATACAAGTTCAAGTTTCAAAGGTAGAATTTCATGACAGGTAAAACGATCTCTCCGTTTCCTACTCTTATTTCTTCTCTCAGGCGATTTTTCATTCAGTATATATATATATATATATATATATATATATATATATATATATATATATATATATATAAATTAAAAAAGGATTAATTCAATGATGTTGGAAGATCATTTCGATATGAAAATCCCCACGGGGGATAACACATCACCTCAGCAACAGAAAATCCTTTCAGAAACTGGAGAAAAATCAGTCTAATTTTCCAAAGAAATTAAAAAAGAAGAAGAAAAAGAAAAAAAGGAAAAAGATAAAACAAAATCAAATCAAATAAACAAGAAAAGAAAAAATTGACATCGTCTGGGTTCGCAAAAAAAGGAAAGAGAATTGTAACTTAAAATTAACGGACGGCCGTGTTGAATTGATGTAAGGTTAAGCAACACGGAAAAAAGGTGGGAGATAAAAGCGATAAAGGAAGGAAGGAAGGAAGGAAGGGAAAAAGAAAAGAAAAGAAAAAAAATTATATATTACAGACGCTGGACATATTCAAAAACCTAACTTCCCAAAAACGTTGAAGTATTAGAAAAAGGCCTTTACTTAAAAAGGCATAATTATTTTAAAGGGAATAAAAAGATATAGGATTTAAAATAATTTTTTTTTTAAATTAGGTCATTTGATTTAAACTAAATAAAGACACCGCTAGGTAAAAAAAAAAAAAAAATTCATTTACAATTATACATACATATAGAAGTACACACATACATACATACATACACATACACACACACATACATTCAATTCCATACACACTTATATACGTATATACACATACATGTGCATACACACATATATGTGTACACACATATACAAAAATTCACACACACAATGCACACATATACATACACACACACATATATACATTATACATATGCACACACACGCATACATATAAAAAAATATAAAAAATTAATGAATATTATAAAAAAGCATTTAAATAGCTAAAAAATTTACACACATAAATACATATATAGACACATACATATATACATATATACACACGTATATACAAATATGCACATACACACACAAACATACACATATACTAGACTAATTAATCCCACTAAAAGTGAATTAGGCATAATTTCTAGGGTGGTTCTGAAGAACCTAATAGAGAAGTTACAATCTAATTTACAACCGAATGTTTGGAAGAGTTACTTAGATACCATAAAATGGTTTGATAATATCAATGACAAATCTAAATCCACTTTCCTTAAATTTGATATTGTGGATTTCTATTCCTCTATATCAAAAAAACTTTGTGGATTGTTGAGACTTTGCTAGAGGTTATGTTAATATTTCGGATAGTGACATTAGGATTATACTGGGAGCTAGAAAATCCATTCTCACCTTTGATAATTCTACTTGGACAAAAGGGCCTAAAGATAGTTTTGATGTCCCTATGGGAGCCTATGATTCTGCCCAGGTAGCAGATCTAATAGGTATTTATATTTTAGATATTTTAAGTAGATTTTTAGACCCTAAACTAATAGGCCTATATCGGGATGATGGACTGATATGTATTCCCAATTCCAATGGGCCTTACACTAATAGAATACATAAGAAAATTATCAGAGCCCTAAATTTTCTAGGTTTTAAGGTTGAGGTTACTTCCAATCTCAAAATTGTAAACTATCTAGATATCACCCTTAACTTAAATGATGGATCCTACCAACCCTTTCTCAAAGAAAATAGTTCTCCCACCTATATAAATAGTTTATCCAACGACCCCAAAAATATTATAAGACAAATACCCAAGATAGTAAATAATAGGGTTAACCAATTATCATCCAATATAAAAATTTTCAACGCAAGTAAAGAAATTTACGATAAGGCCCTTCAGAAAAGCGGTTTTATTAACAAGTTAACGTATGATAAGCCTGCTTTAAACCCAGAATCATCAAAAACTAAAAACACCCGAAAATGTAGAAAAATGAAGATAATTTGGTTTAACCCTCCTTATTGTAAGCTAACTAATATAAATATTGGTAAGTATTTTCTCAGATTAACCGATAAACATTTTAATAATAATAATAATAATCCCTTAAATAATTTTTTTAATAAATTCACCCTAAAAATCAGTTACTCTTGCACCTCAAATATAGATGATATAATTAATTCCCATAATAGGCATATTTTAATGAACCTAAATAATACCGACCTTAAATCTGGAATTGTTGATGAATGTAATTGTAATTCTGTGGATACCTGCCCGGTGCAGGGCAAATGTAAATCCACCCATGTAATTTATGAAGCCCGTATTTCTCCATCTAACAACAAAGACAATTACGGGACTTACATTGCCCTGTCCGCGGGCCCTTTCAAACAGAGACTTTACAACCACAATTACTCGTTTTAGAACCCTAACCAAAGATTCCAGACGGCACTATCACGTAGATTCTGGAAAATGAAGGAGGAAGGGCAGGACCCTATAATCAGCTGGAAATTAATAGGCTCAGCTTGTACCCCTAAAAATTTTCGTGATAGGTGCCGTCTATGGTTATTAAAGAAGATTCTGATTTTGAAGTATCATCATCAGGACTTACTTTTGAAACTTAGGAAGTAATTCATTAATAAGTGCCGTCATAGGGCGGATTTTAAAATTTAAATTTTAAATTTTTAAATTTTAATTTTTAAATATTGAGTTTTTAATTTTTTTAATTTTTAATTTTTTAATTTTTAATTTTTAATTTTTCTTTTTATAATTTTTATGTATATGTGTATGTTTGTATGTGTATGTGCATATTTGTATATATGTGTGTATATATGTATATATGTATGTATGTATATATGTATTTATGTGTGTAAAAATTTTTTTAGCTATTTAAATGCTTTTTTTATAATATTCATTAATTTTTTATATTTTTTATATGTATGTGTGTGTGTGCATATGTATAATGGTATATATATATATATATGTGTGCGTGTGTGTGTATGTATATGTGTGCATGTGTGTGTGTACACATATATATTGTGTGTGTGAATTTTTGTATATGTGTGTATACATATATATGTGTGTATGCGCATGTATGTGTATATACGTATATAAGTGTGTATGGAATTGAATGTATGTGTGTGTATGTGTATGTATGTATATATGTATTCATAATCGAAGAATTGTGTGTATGTGTATGTATGTATGTGTGTACTTCTATATGTATGTATAATTGTAAATGAATTTTTTTTTTTTTACCTAGCGGTGTCTTTATTTAATTCAAATCAAATGACCTAATTTAAAAAAAAAAATTAAAATCCTATATCTTTTTATTCCCTTTAAAATAATTATGCCTTTTTAAGTAAAGTTAAGTTAGGTTTTTGAATATGTCCAGCGTCTGTAATATATAATTTTTTTCTTTCTTTTCTTTTCTTTTTCCCTCCCTTCCTTCCTTTATCTCTCTTATCTCCCACCTTTTTTCCGTGTTGCTTAACCTTACATCAATTCAACACGGCCGTCCGTTAATTTTAAGTTACAATTCTCTTTCCTTTTTTTGCGAACCCAGACGATGTCAATTTTTTCTTTTCTTGTTTATTTGATTTGATTTTGTTTTATCTTTTTCCTTTTTTCCTTTTTCTTTTTCTTTTTTAATTTCTTTGCAAATCTATTTAAAAAGGAAAATTAGACTGATTTTTCTCCAGTTTCTGAAAGGATTTTTCTGTTGCTGAGGTGATGTGTTATTCCCCGTGGGGATTTTCATATCGAAATGATCTTCCAACATCATTGAATTACTCCTTTTTTAATTTATATTTGCTCTGGAATATTTTATTACATGGAGCTCTCTTTTTAATATTAAAATAAAATTTTTAATATTAATTAGGATCGGGTTTTTGGAATTTACCTTCCTGCTTTTTCCGCTTGGATTAAAGTATCTGAATTAATATATATATATATATATATATATATATATATATATATATATATATATATATATATATATATTATCTTCTTCCGTTCAATACTCGTCTTGCTTTTTTTAGTTTTGCTATTGTCTAATATAATGTAATATATCTTGTAAATGCCTAAATCTTCAAGCACGAAGAACATGAATCTTTTTACGCACATACAATATTCTAGTTATGGTCATATTTTCTGTATAATAATCATATAATAAGAATCTATTTATTCCTTTTCATATTATCTGTTCCTGGTATTCTTTCTTTAAAAATTAATTGTGGGTGTAGAAATAATTAATTTTCGTATAAAGAATTGATTACAGACAGTATCATTCTGTCTCACGTGGTGATCTTTAAATGTGGAAAAAAAAGTAGAATGATGTTAAAAATTAAAAGTTACAATAACGTAATATGCTCTCATACGCATCAGCTGAATCATGTCTTCGATTCATACACGAATATTTTGGAAGTTAATCTATGTCTGATACAGAAGTATGAGATGGAGTTAATTAGACTACACTATTGAGGTTTTAAGTTAAATTCCGATGTACAAGGAACCAAATCAATATTGAAATGAATGCTTTACATGAAGATGCAAAAATGGGAATAAAGCTCCGCTTTCGAAGGTTTCTCTTAGATTGTCATTTTTTGAGTCAGATAACTACGCTATCAAGAGAATCTGCTGCAATTTTGTAGAAATGCTCTGACGTTAAAACCGTTCGAACCATAATTTCTCTATAGGAGTTTATATATATATATATATATATATATATATATATACATACAAATTGACAAAATTTTCAAAATTCAAAGGTGTCGGATGTACATTTTGACATAGGATCTCTAATGGAGATTCTACGTCACGTCAGCGACATTGTTTTGTTCCAAATGGCGAAGGCCCTGGGGCAGATTGTGGAAGGGGTCAGGTTAACAACGGTCACAAAGTAGAACAGGTAGTGGCGGGGTTACAGGGTGTAGAGAGAAGAGGTAGACGGGGTATCAAATATCAAATGCTAGAGGCTAGTGAATGTTTACAGGGGTTTGAAACGGTATATTTAGGAGGGGGAGGAATAGATTTAAATGTAATATCTTAAATTTTTTTTAATTAAGTTTATCCATTACAGGAAGTCATGAATTTAAAGATATATATATATATATATATATATATATATATATATATACACACATATATATATATAGGGATTTGGTAAAGGAGTTCATATTTTATAAAGATAGACAACTAAATGAGTTAAATTACTTTTTTAAGATTTTGAGCTGTTTGAAGAGCTGTATTTCGGCGGCAAGGAATGGGTTTCAATATAAGATTTTAAAAAAAATTATTTAAGTTTATTTGATTAAACCTTTTAGGTAGAAGCGAGCTAAATGCCAATTACAGGTAGTTATCAGTTTAAAAATTATTTAAAAAATATATATATACATATACATATATGTGTTAACCAAGAAAAAAGGGGTTTAGTAAAAGAATCTATATTTTCCAAAGGTAGGCAATTAAAGGAGGTTGGGATAGAAAGTTAGGGGGTTAAATACTTTTTAAGGTTAACGTTAAGGTAAAATTAAGATTAAAACTTAAATTTAATCCTTGTAATTTTATATTCTAACATCTAGTCAACGGCTATTTATATATAAATTACAAGCTTTACAACCTTTACCTTTACCACAGGGCTCTCGCCATTTGGAACAAAACAATGTCACTGACGTGACGTAGAATCTCTATTAGAGATCCTATGTCGAAATGTACATCCGACACCTTTGAATTTTGAAACTTTTGTCTAATTTATATTGGCTCTGTATTCTTAATACATTGAGCTCTCTGCCTGCATCACTTTTTAATGTTAAAATTTTTTTAAATATTAATTAGGATCAGGTTCTTGGAATTTACCTTCCTACTCTTCCACTTTGGATTAAAGAAAAACAAAATATATATAACGGTTATGTTAAATGTTAATATAGAGTGATTCTATATCTAAACTAGCCATATTTAAGTTAAACATATTAATATTTCTAATTTTATCTACTAAGTCACCTGAGTGTCTGATATGTGTAGTGCTAATAGTGCCTAGGAATGCTGTAAGTATTTTAGTGATAGCACTTGCTAATTCATTGAGGGCACTGTTAATATCAGATATAATTGATCTAAGGCGACTGTTTAGATTATGAGTTTTGGGTAAGCCATATAATGTGGCTATAATAGGTGATATTCTAGTAATTTGAACCAAGACTTCTTTTCATTTTTTAATATTTTTGACTGTTGTACACATATCAGATATTCAGGTGACTTACACTTACTCCTTAAAATTAGAAACGTAAATATGACTAACTTAACTATGGCAAGTTTCATATAAAATCACTCTATTTTAATATATATATATATATATATATATATATATATATATATATATATTTGCACGTGTGAGTGCACGTGTGAGTGCGACCGTGCGTGTTTGTATATATATATATATATATATATATATATATATATATATATAATTTAAAATTTGTGTATTTTGGAAGCAAAAATTTTTGTTCTTTTAGGCATGTCAAATTAAATAAATTGCAAACATTGTGTTTGCTTTTTTTTAATAAAACCCGTTCATACGAAAAATCTTTCGCGTATTTTAATAGAAAGATGTAAGAAATGAGCTATAACTTTGACAGATGATTTTGTTATTCATTTCTCGATGTTCCCAAGTACTTTCAATCTCCTTCCGAGATCTTCTTCTGAGGTGTGAGATGTGGTAACAAAAAATAACCGCAAAACAATATTGCTAAAATTACTGCAAAAATTCTTCCTACTTCAAATTTAACGGTTGACAAATTGCTTAGCGTTCATCAGAACATGAAAATTATCCAAAATGGAAATTTTTATGTTGTAATGTCATGGTCATGCACGTGTTAAAGCATCAAAAACCGTTCTTTTTATAAACATTTTATAATATTACTACAATTACTAATTACTACAAAGCCAGAACTCCGTGATCTATTTAAGGCAAAATCTATAAAATACTAACACGATAACAAGATATATTCTTCTAAACTCATAAAGACTTCACTGAATATTGCTGCAAAAAAATGATGCAATCATCTTGAAATAGTAATTAAGAAAGTTGATAAAGCTATCATTTTTGTTTTAAACAAGTCTGACTAGAACAGTTACTTGATGTTTTCACCAAATTTAAAAAAGCTTAGCAATAACCCAACCACTCTGCTAAAAGCAAAATTTTATAAATTAATCTTAGCTAACAATGCTAAAACTTACCAAAATAATCGGAGACTATAAACCAGGGTACGTTTATGGTTCCATCAAAATACACAAGCCTAACTTTACACTTTGAGCTATTATATCACAAATACCCATTCTTATATACCAACTAACTAAAACGCATAACCAATCCCTTACACTATACATAGCTAACAAATACAGCAGTAAATCATCTCTTGAACTTATACAGATATTAAAAACGAAAAAACTTATAATGAAACCATAGCATTACTTGATGTTAAAAATATGTTCACTAACTGTTCCTTTTAGAGAAATCATTGACAGTATTATAAAATAATAAATATATAATAATAATTATATGCCTTCACTGAAAATTAAACCTAAAACACTAAAAACCACACTTTTAACCTGTACTACTAAAGTCCCATTCTGTGATCATAAAAATAATATATCACGTGTTTCAACGGGTTCTGTTCTGGGTACAAACTTTAACAACTTCTACATGTCCATCCTTGAAAATAATATTTCTAGTACCACTAAAAAACCCTCTATCTATGTACGATATGTAGATGATATTCTTATATGAGTTAGAAATATAGAAGAAATAACAGAATTCTAAAAACACTTTCAAAAACTCTGTTCTCAAGTTCACATACGAACTAAAAGTCCCTTTTTTGATATTTTAATAGACGCAAACAATAACACATTTACTACCTCCCCATATAAAAAACCAACAAACAAAAACTCTTTCACTCTCAGTTATAAGAGTGAATCCCTTAACTACAAAATTTAATTAACCGAGCACAAATCGACTTCTCCACAAAAAAGTTATTTTACATTGAACTAAAAAATATTAAGCACATCTTCATCAATAATGACTTTCCAAATCAAATAAGAAGATATTTAAAAAATCTCAACACATATCAAACAGAATATGGTACTGCCATTAAACATATCAAACACTTTTATTGTATAGAATGTTATGGCTATAACTGCTGGGTTGATTCTTTCACCTAAACATTCAAAACTTGTTAGTGAGCTTTCGCCGCTGAAATAAATAGACAAAGAGAAAAGGAAAGATACAGAGAAACTAGAGAGACAGTTTGTACACTGATTTTATTTTTGGTTCCAACGACCTCTTGGGGAAATTCCTTCTCGAACAGTTTGGCATGTCTTTACCATCCAAAGTCCAACAGAGAAAGAGATCGAGTTTATTTTTGGCACCAGGAGGCCTCTCTTTTTTGCGCATGCGTCAATTATCTTTCTTTTCTGGGAAATTTTTATGTTTATTTTATTTCGTAGTTTTTATTTTATTTTGTATTTTTATTTAATCTCTACAACACATCCCTGTAACGGATCCACTGTAAGGATGCATTGAAGTTAGTCTTTTATAAGGTGTATGTGTGTATGTTACTCTTTTCAATGTACATATAATTTTGTTTATGTGTGTATTTTTATGTGTAGCAAAAAAGGTCATTGTTTCTTGCAAACCTCACACGTCTACCCGAGCGGGTGACGATTGGTTCCCTTGGTGAGTCTTGCTACGTTTCAGGTGTTGGTGATGATGTGTTTTCTGTTAGGCTGTGTTTTTGGTTTTTATTCTTTTTCTGGCCATGGGCGAGTATTGCTGGTTTCAATCGCTCAATTGAAACCGTTTGCTCATCACCAGCCAATGTCTCTATGATAAAATATTTTTCTTCTTGTTTTATTACTTTGTATAGCCCTGAATGTGGGGCTTCCAGAGGTTCCCTAATCCTGTCGGTTCGCAGCCATACATGTGTTGCTGATTTTAGTTCTTTAGGTATAAAAGATTTTTGACTTGTATGTAGCTGTCCTTCTGAAAGGAGGGTTATATCCAGCTCTTGCATCTCTTTGGCAATTTTTTATGTCATGTTTTGTCAGGTTGGGATATTCCTGGCCGACTATTGGTCCTGGAAGTAATAACTGGGTTCCTGTGACAGCCGTGGCCCGGGAGAAACCTTGCTCATTAGGCATATTCCTAATACCAAGCAATATAATTGGCAATGAATCCAACCAGCTTTCTTGTCATGATTGCTGTTTTAAGAGTGCGGTGCAACCTTTCGTTTATTCCATTGGTTTGAGGGTGATAAACCGTTGTACGGAGCCTGTGAAAACCTATTATAGCAGACAGGTCCCTAAACAGTTCACTTTCAAATTGACTTCCCCTAACTGTGACGACATGTAATGGGACTCCAAAGCGAGAGATCCATGTATGCAGGAATGCCAATGCTATGGTGGTAGCGGAGGTGCCTTGTAGAGGTGTAGCTTCTACCCATCTCGTTGCTCTATCAATGCACGTAAGTACATATCTAGCTGGAGGTGTGTATACCCCGTCATAGGTGGTGGTGGGTAACAAGGAACCAATGATGTTTATATGCAAGGTTTCAGACCTTCCTGATGGTAGAGAGAAATGTGTGCTTTCTGTTTTAGTGTATCTAGAAATCTTATAATGTTGGCATCGTAGACAGCTTTTGACCCAAGATCGTATGTTTTTTCTGCATTTCTGGCCAGAAGTACCTAGCTTTGTTTAGCTTTGTTGTTGGCGTAGGTTCTAGATGGGAGATGTCATGGAACATATCGAAGATTCTCCTACGAAGTGGTTCAGGTATGTATGGTCTGGGAGTAGATGTTGATAGGTCGCACCAGACGGATGACCCTTGCATCTCAAAGGATTTGAAGGCTGCGTGTTCGAATCACGTCGGGGTAACCACTATGGAATGTTATGGCTATTACTGCTGGGATGATTCTTTCGCCTAAACATTCAAAACTTGTTGAATAGTTTTCGCCGCTGAAATAAATAGGCAAAGAGAAAAGGGAAGAAACAGAGACACTAGAGAAACAGTTTGGACACTGATTTTATTTTTGGTTCCAACGACCTCTTGTTGGCGAAATTCCTTCCTGAACAGTTTGGCACGTCTTTACCATCCAAAGTCCAACAGAGAAAGAGATCGTGTTTATTTCTGGCACCAGGAGGCCTCTCTTTTTTTGCGCATGCGTCAATTGTCTTTCCTGTCAGAGGACTCCAGGGAGATTTTTATGTTTATTTTATTTCGTACTTTTATTTTATTTTGTATTTTTATTTTATTTCGTAGTTTTTATTTTATTTTGTATTTTTATTTAATCCCTACAACTGCAACCAGATGCACGATATCTACAAACAAGATGAAAAAAATAATAAAAAATCTTTCGTACTCATGTATCTCTCTTTGATCCTAATAAAAAACTGAAATTAATAATATATTATAATAATAAAATACTACTAAATTAATCATCTGTAATAATTCCTCCGCACCAACTGACTTATAGATTTACGACTACATGAACAAGATGTCTTACATTACACATGTCTGACCATTCGTCCATTTCTAGACATCTACAACAACATATCTGTCTACATTCACAATATAAAACATAATGATCGATAACACAACTATCCTACGCTAAGAAAACAACAAAAGCAAACTACAGATCTTCGAGGCAATATTCTTTCAAAGAAAATGAAGCCGTCAACTAACAGAATCAGCTATGAATACTGTAGTATTTTTCTCTTTTCTTTATAAAAAGAACAGTTTGTTCATGCTTTAACACGTGCATGACCATGACATTACAACATTAAAAAACTCATTTTGGATAATTTTCACGCTTTAATAAACGCTAACCGTTATATTTGAAGCAAGACGAAAAATTTACAGTAATTTTTTGCAACACAGTTTTGCGGTTTAATATATATATATATATATATATATATATATATATATATATATATATATATTATATATTATATATTATATATATATAGTATATATTTTTATTTTTGCTTTTCATTCATATAATTTTTATGGACGAAGAATTGTGTGTGTGTATGTGTGTGTGCGTGTAATGATGCCAAGTTCGTAAACGAAGAGGGTAATACCCCAAAATCTGTCTATTATAAAATATTAAGCGATAGATCTGTATAGAGAGGTGAATTGATATAATCCAGAGAAATATGATATACATAAAAGCAAACTTATATATATATATATATATATATATATATATATATATATATATATATATATATATATATATATATATCCTTCCAAATCATGTTTGAAAAGAACACTAAATATATTAAGGACTCTAAAGATATTTGGGTTAAAGCTGATAAGTCTAAAAATATCTACAACTATAACTCCACTCACTACTTTAAGCTTCTGACTAATAAGATTAATAGCACGTATAAACTAGACAAAGATAAGAATATAATATCCGAGATCTACCGTGAAACCGCTGAATATACTAAGAAACCAAATATTACGGACAGAGTAGGAATAGTCAAGACTAAAACACTTAACTCTTATTTAAAGATCATAAACTCAACTTTGAGAATAATGTACAAGCTAGGTTAATAAATCCAATGAAAAGTGAATTAAGATTAATTTCGAAAACTTTTATCAAAAATATAACCACTAAATTACAATTTACCCACTTCCCCAACCTCTGGAAATATTTATCTGATGCTATACATTGGTTTACCAAAATTAGTGATAAAACTAGGACTACATTTCTCAAGTTTTATATTACAGTCTTCTAGCATTCTATATCCATAAACAACTTATTAAACTGTATTAATTTTGCTAGAACCTATATAGATATCACCGACGAAAAAACTAATATTAGCTAGAAAACACCTACTAAGTCTTAAAACTTCCACCTGGATTAAAAGTCGCTATAGTAACTTTGACGTCTCCATGGGGACGTTTGATTCAACCAGTTGCCGATATTTAGACATTCTGATTAGGACTGAGGACCCGAGACCTATACCAAGAGGATGGACTTATGTTCATCCCAAATAGTAATGGCCCCTTGACTACGAAGATTCAAAAGTAAACCGTTAGGGTCTTTAAGGTACCAGGGTTTAAAATTGAGTTTTCTTCTGACTTAAAGATTGTTAATTACCTATACATCATCCTTAACCTATATAATAATTATTTCAAATCTTACCATAAATGAAATGAAGCCCATAGATACATCAACATTATTTCTCACCACCTTAACACCATTATAAAACAGATAACTAGGATTAATACCAGAATTAGCCGATTATCTTCTAACCTTAAGACCTTTAGCAAAAAAAAGAAAAATGTATGAAAAAGCCCTCCAGAGTAACGGCTATAAAGATAAATTAACCTACTTAGCATTCACTAGCAAATCTGAATTGCCTAAGACTTAAAGTAAATATAGGAAAAGAAAGATTATATGGGTCAACCACTACATTATTCAGTAGACCATCAAATATTAACATTGGGCAGTTTGTTTTTAGATACATAAGTAAGCACTTTCGCATAGATAGACCTCTAAATAAATTATTTAATAAAAAAAGCAATTAATATTATCTATTCCTACACTATTAATATGTACGACATTATCAGTTCACATAAGCAAGTTTTAATGAATTTCTATGGAATCGATACTAAACACGGTATTGTATCCTCTGCAATTGCAGATCCAACGAAAATTGTCTGATTGAAGGTAAGTGTTAATCTACCAATGGGATCTACCAAACTACTATCTCGCCTAAAGAGAACAAGGAAAATTATAATGTGTACATCGAAATTTTGACGGGGTATGGAAACAAAGGTTTTATTCTCATAGGCATACTTTTAACAACCCTAAACTAAAATTTAAGACCATCCTTTCTTGAAAATATTGGGAACAGAAGGAAGAAGGCCTAAACTCACAGAAAGATTAGAAATTAGTAGGCTCAGCGCAGACACCCAATAGTCTGAGGGATAAATGTAATCCAATCTTAGTAGAAAAAAATTGGATATTAAATTATCATAATCAGAATTTTGTTTGTAACCAACGTAACAATTTAATTAACAAGTGTCGTCATAGCAGTATATTAAAACCCTCATAAAAAGTTTTTTTTTCTCTTCCTTTCCTTCCAATTTAATCGTTATATTATTAACCTAAAATTTTTTATACCTGTTAGAATTTAAATTTAGACACGAGATACCGTTAAGTTCACGGCTGTCTTTGACTTCTCAGTCAAGCTGCCTCCCTCCATTTCTAAAAAAGTTTGCTACTATTCTCTCCTCTTCTTGACATTTTCCTAACCAACCTTCCTTACCTCTTTCTTCTCTTTGCTAACCTTTTATTTCCATTATAGTAGAATTTCTTCATTTCACATCTGACTGGGGTTAAACCATGCGGGTTCAAGTTATTTGTTGAAATAGCTATTCCCTAAATGTAAAATCTGAATTTAAATATAAAATCAATGAATATCTGCTTTGTAAATTAAATTTAGTCAAAACTCCCTGTTGGATCAGTTTTAATAATTTTCCTGATAGTACTAGGGTCCATTGGAATTATTTACCGATCTTTACTGATAGATAGATAGATAGATAGATAGATAGATAGATAAGTGGACATTAAATCCAACATTCCAGAAGTGACCGCCTGTGTCATTCTTAAATGTAATCATCAGGACTAACAATTACGTTTAAGCATGAAAGACTGCCACCTCTAGGTATTGACTTTAATGTCCACTTTTATATTTGCATACACACTATCTCTGATATTACAAACTTTTACCCAAAAATATATCATACCTTAAGACTATATATATATATATATATATATATATATATATATATATATATAACGAGAGGGAGAGAGAGTGAGCTAGATTTCGGAGAAATCTATTTATATGCGTGTATATGCATGCATAAAATATATGTGTACTTAGGTACTTAAACGGTGTACAGAAAATATGTCGGTTCGATTCTGTTATGAAAATTTGACCAAATTACCAAACAAAAATTATTTCTGTAAATCATTTTTGGTCGAGGCGATAACATTTCGCCATCCCTTCATATGTACTTGCGTAAGTATATATGTATGAGAATCTAAGTATCTATCCAGGGTGACGTCATACAACTAATGTCAACTCAGAAATTATCGCATATGAGACTTAAACAAGCGTTTAAATATTTAATAGAAAATAAAGCATAAGCTTTGTGGTAAAGTAATCTTAGTAAATATCCATGCAACAATAAATCCATGAGTATGTATCTATACCTCCTTAAATGCGTGTATTAATTATGTTACGATTTTGTGCCTGAATGAAACTAGGTTTAAATATTAATCTAAAATACTTTTAGTGAAAAATAAAATGCAGTTTTCGAATTTCTTTTCGTTTGATTCTCGTTAATTTGAAATGGTAAGCTATTAGAAAATCAGAAATTAAAAGAAATTATGAACCAGGCCTACAAACCATGTTCGTTCAGATAAAAAGAACAACTTGATATAAACAGAAACATGCGCACAAAGCCACGCCCAGATATGGACAAACACATGTCGTCGACACTTATAAGTACGCATACTATATACAGAGATATAATATACACGATAGTTGTAGACGACACAGCCGAGCCGGCATCTATTTATTTTTAGTAATGACAATAGAAACATGTTCTCATCTAAAATGTACAGTTACCTAAAATATTCGCAGTTAAGGATGCATAAGAGACTCATTGAAAAGTTTGCATATTTATATGTCTACTGACATGTGCAGCCCGGTGTGAAATAACATAGAGCATTTGCCGCAATTATGTTTATAATAATTACAATATACATACATCCAAAGGCAGGTTCTATTGAAAATGTGTCGTTTATATGCGTGTATATGTATACATAGGAAAATACATATGTATTTAGTTACTTAAAAGGTGTTCAGAAAATATAAGGTGTACAGAAAATATACACCACGATATATATATATATATATATATATATATATATATATATATATATATATATATATATATATATATCGTGGTGTTCACACACACACACTCATAAATATATATATAGGTGTGTTGTGTGTATGCGTCTGCGTGCACAAGCACATACACACACACGCACACACGCACACACACACACACACACACACACATATATATATATATATATATATATATATATATATGACATATCTTAAAGCTATATTTTATATTTAGCTCCTGCTAAGCTGTAGAGCCCTTTCGCTACATTTATAAATCATCATTGACATAGACATACAAATATATATATGCATATATACATGCACATATACATACATATGCACATATAAATACATATATACACGCAACTACTCCCTAAATAACATACTTACCCCGTCACCATCTACATACAAGCTCAAATTAACAAAAATAATATAAAGCTTCCTAAAAGTATACACATTTCTTTTTAACGAAGACCTTAACACAAACACCACACTCAAGAAATATACGGCTTTAAAACAAAAAAAAAACTAGATGACTTCAAGAAAGTCTTGATTAATTTAGTAAGAAACATAAAATTGCATAAACATTAAGATGTCATTACAAAATAACTAAAAGAAACAAACTAGAAATTTAAACAAACTAAGCCATCTAAACACAACAAATTACTCAAGGACAACATAACTAAAACATACAAAAGTACCAAAAACAACAGAAGACGATGTCATAAAGAAGCTAAAACAATTGGCCAACTGTAAGACCAAGACGACCGAATAAATAGCATTACTAAGGTACAAGCATTTATCACATTAAAAGGCCATAAGATTAATTTCAGAACAAACCCAACATGCAGACTTATAAACCCTACCAAAAGTGAAAAATAAGTAAAACAGTACTATAAAGAATTAATTCGAGGTGAAGGAAGAAGTTAGAAGTAAATCAGTTGAAAAATACAAAAACAACTATAGACTGATTCCGTAACCTAAAACACAAACATAATTGCCAATTTATACAACTCGACAAAAAAGAATTTCCCCCTCGACAACAGAACCCATACTAGATAAGGCCATCTCCTTAGCCCAGGAACAAAAAAAAATTGACACAAGCGAAATAGCAATTATTAAACACTCCCGAAAATCACTACTATTAGACAATGAAGACGCATAGGTGAAGAAAAACTTTGACACTACAATGGGAAGCTTTAAGGGTGCAATGACCTGCGAACTTTTGGGTATATATTTGCTACACATACTAAGTAAAATAATCGACAGAAATGATACAAGACTCTAGAGAAACGACAATCTCATAAACTTAAAAAATATAACAAACCAACACAAACTAGAAAAACAATTATAATGATTTCCAACAATATGAGATTCAATACAGTCATAAAAACTAACCTAAATAAAGTAGATTTTCTATATATCTCCTTCAGTCTAAGAAAAGATAAATATAAACCTTGGAGAAAACCCAATGATAAACCATTTTATATACACAAATCTTCCAACCACTCATCATCAATAATCAAGCTGATACCACAATCAATTAACTGCAAGCTTTCCGACAATTTGTCCAGTGAAACCATATTAAGCAAAGCTAGAAAAGATCATGAAACTACCCTAAAAGTAGTGGCTTCCAGGCAATACTTACATAAATACCACAATGCACAAAAAATTAAGAAGAAAATCATAATACTACCGTACAGTAAAAGTGTAAAAACGTAGGAAAAATATTAAACTCATACACATTCCCCGCATCAAGTACATTTCCCAAGTTATTCAACAAAAGCACGGTAAAAATCAGCTACAGTTGCATGACACAGATAATAAAAAACACAACAGTAAAACAATGAAAGAACGACTTAAACAAATTAAACTAACGGACAACTGTAGAATAAAGAATAAATATTCCTTAATCGGCAATTGCATTTTGAATAATGTAATAAACTTTGTCAAAACCTGTAAAATCAGCAGAAAACAAGATGCACAGAAGTAACTGAAGAACCGGAGAAACAAAGAAACTAAGTCCCAAAAATGCGTTCTAAACATATCAAGGAGATTATAAAACAAAGAAACAAATCACATAAAAAATATCATAGAAACTAGAGGAGAGAAGATCAGCTTATAACAATCAATCAAAAACCAATAAACTCTACCTTGCGGAAAAATAGCTATAAGTACCTTCTCAGACCAAAAGAAACGACTAAATAATCGATTAGAACTCATCTCAAAATGCAGACACGAAACAAATTTAAAGTTAAAAAAAACTGAACACGAACTAGAATAAATTTAAATGAATAAATAAACAATAATAAATAAACGAAAGCAAGTAAAATAAAATTAATCCAAACGAACAAATAAGTAAATAAACTATGTAAATGATAAACAAATTTACAAACCACGGCCAGAATAATACAATAGACTACACACAATAACACCGTCTCCTTTGGGTGTTAGCATCTATGATTGCTTTTATATTTATATATGTTCTATCCCTAATATTGAACCCATTATTCCATAAATATAGCGTACCATAAAAATATTTTATCATCATTATATATATGTATGTATATAGTATGTGCATGTGTATGTATATGCGTGTATATAGTATGTGCATGTGTATGTATATGCGTGTATATAAATGTGCTTATATTGTATATATGTGAGTGGATGTATATATGTGTACATATGTGTATGCGTTTATATATGCA
>JBBBDQ010000957.1:1485000-1487500 GCA_037127315.1 Ascarosepion bandense | reverse complement strand
TTTTCAACTGTTTTTTTTCTTTTTCAATATTTCACCGTTTTGTCTTCTCTTTCTTTTCTTTCTACTCCCTTCCTTACATTTTCTTTTTTTTTTTTAGCTTTTCTTCTTTCTCCTTTTCGTAAGACCCCACCACTTTTATTTCTTTAACTTTGCTTTCTCACATTCCCCCCAGCTTTTTTTCTTTACATTTGTTTTATTTCCCAGAATATCTTTATTTTTATGCTACATCATGTCTTTATTTTTTCATAAGCATTGTGTTTTATTACTTATTTATTTAATTCTATTTTTTAAGCTTTCTTGTTTTCCGAGGTTATTATTCTTCTTATTTTTCTTTATTTACAATCATATCGTTCTTCCCCTTTTGCTTGACTTTTACTTCTATATCGACTGCTGTGTCTACTTCCGATTCTAGTTCTTCATCTTAACGCAAAAGAAACTTGTCTTCTGTTTCGAATTCTCAGTATCTTCCAAAGTATATGTTCCACCTGAGACCTACCTAAATATTTTAATTTTTCAAATAAACGAATTGAAATCATTGTATAGATATTTCTCCTCGTGTGTTTTGTTACTTTAGTTAGTAAAGATTCCAACATACAGAATGTGTGTGCAAATTCTTAGTAATTAACATTATATCTACCTAGCTATACGGATTAATACGCCTACGAAACTATATAGATATCTGTGTGTGTGTATGTGTGTGTGTTTGACGTGTTGGATAGCTGATAGGTAGCTAATTTGATGCATTCTAGTCTTCGATTGTGTGCGGTATATAATGAACTCATTAACAGTAGAGATGTCCTATAGGTTCCAACGAAATGTGTCAATGTCTATCAAATAGTCTTGTAAAAGCATAAAGCTTGCAACTCATAAAACATGTAAAACTGTACAAACATTAAGAAATCATATATAAGGCTATCATTTAACAAGATCGAACCAATACAAAAAAAAGTGAAAATATCTGGCAGCCTATTAATGATAAAGTAAGATTTGTGAAGTAAGGATATTATTTTTATAATAACTCGGATATCATAGCGTTAAGGCCTTTCTGTTACCGGAAAATGAGTTTAAAATATTTGTTCATCTTAGTCTATGACGTTGCATTACTAAATCTTCATGTAATATATAATATATTTTATCTGAAAAAGTGACTGTATATTATTCAATTTATGTGATCAATAGTCACCACAGAAATAAGAATATTAACAATAAATAATATATTGACAAATTTGTGTTATTTGAAGTAAATTGTTTTTCATCATTAGGCTGCTGACTTATTGATTTATCTACGTAGTTGAGTACAGAAGTCGTGTTTGTATGATTATGATGCCTTTTCATGCACTATATATAATAATCATGTTTGTGTCTTCTAATACTAAAGTGACTGTCGAGATGAATGTGTGCTTATATAATTGCTAATAATAAAGATGAGAAAAACAAATATTAAACATTGGAGAGTATGAAATGCTTTTAGTCCTGATTGCCTTTTCTTATTCCCCTTTAATATTCTTAATGATTCTAATTACTATTGCCATCGCCAGTCATTATAACGGAGTTTTGTTTTTAAAAGACGATGAAGAAGTATGAAAACACTTTGAGTAAACTGCAGGTAATCTTTATCTAATTTTGCACAAAATCCCGAAGTAAATTCTAGGTCGGCAACATTGATGACAAGAATGGCTTGGAGAATCTGATACTCACAGGACAGATAGAGGGAAAAAGCGACAAGGGAAAGCATACTTGATGGGCTTGAGTAGATGTATGGCAGAGAGTAACCAGAGAAAAGATGTTAAGAGCTACAAGGGATAGGAAGATACGGAGGACCATGTTCACATACGTCCTGAAGGGAAAAGGCACATAGAACATGAAGCATTGGCGAGTACGGACATTCGTCGATAAGCTTCTGACTGACATCTCTCGACATGAAGATGAATAGCTGCGTAAGCCAATGTGCAAATGTTGGTGAATATGAAGATATTAATATTCACATCACAATATGAGCGTGTCCTTTAGCAGTAAATGATTACCTCATACCCAAAACTAAGCAGTTCTGCATTTAATTAAGCCTCTTTGTTCATGCAAATGTTCAACGACGAACATCGTCGACATTTAAGATAAAATTACAACGTGATTCTTCTTATCTATCAGAGAATAACATTCAGCAAATTTGTGCGCGATAAATGATGTGTCTCTAAGCACACGCTCGGTTTCAAAATGACTTAATTGGCCAGCAAAGACCGAAATTGACTTTTCTGTTTCAATTTCTCTTGCCAATCACTTCACACCTCTTTCTCCCTTTCTATCTACATTGTCTTGATTGAGGATAGGACTCCCAACAATTTCATTTCTGGATAAACTAACTGTTCATAAACATCCATTTAATGATCATCTGCTGTAAAGATTTCAAGCAAACGTTTGTTTTTTTCCAATCAAACTTTTGTTTATTTCCATCACAATTTACATAAAATGAGTGAAAATGAATAAAGATGCTAGAGAATGCTTC
>JBBBDQ010000957.1:1420000-1480000 GCA_037127315.1 Ascarosepion bandense | reverse complement strand
AGGAAACTTCAGTACTATAATCTATATATAAGTAACCTGTATATACTACAACATGTAAACTAAACAGAATGCTTATATAAAACTTAAGCTCTATTTTACCAATATTCTACATCCGTGAATTCTAGCCCACATATGCATTAAAATTGCTCTGAATGTATTTGTGTGTATATGTTCCAGTGTATACTAGATTTCTATATACATTTCTATATATATTGATATATATAGAACAATATAAAACCACATGCTTACACGCGTACACAAGTAAGCTGAAAAAATTAAATAAACACAAGTTCACACACACACTCACACGCGCGCACGCACACACACACACACACACACACACACACACTAATTTATACAAATATAAATGGAACATCAGTCATTATGTGTGTCCAAAATAATGAAGAACATCGGCATATATACATAGGTATAAATATGTAAAGAGCCCTTTTTTTGACGACAATCTTTATTTTTATAATGCCTGCTTCTTTTTCTATAATAATTCTCTCCTTTTGTTGAATAGGTTTCTTGTTTTAGAATTCCTTGTAAAAGAAATTTCCTTTGCTAGGAGACAAATGGTAAAATCGATTTCCTGATTTGAGAAAAGAGGCCTGATGATTGACGGCCAACAAATATACATTTCTTTTGTTCTTCGTTCGTTTTCTTTTTCTTACTTTCAGAAAATTGCGTTGCGTAAGCAAAATTCACTTTTTAAAGATGTCACTGATAACGATTATATTGCTTCTATTAGTCAAATCTGAATTGCTTTTAAGAATAAGAATGGCTTTCGTTCTTAATATTGTGATCACTAACTTTTATAATTAACTGGAGATAATGAAAAATTAAACTTCAACATCACTCATTTTAAAAATTAATCTTGATGCGTCTTCGCAACGTTTCTAGTTATTTCCACTTCTTACTTCCGTTGCATCCTACTCGAACTTTGAAACTTTAAGAGTCCGGTAGTTCGATAGCGTATATCAAACTCAAACAACCTTATTATTTTCTGGAATAATTTCTTTTTATTGGGCAGTATAAGTGAAATCAAAATTGGATAATCATGTTGAGTTAATGAAATCTTTTGCAAGATGTCACACAATTTGAAAGTATATGGATGTATTTGCGACTACACAATAAGGGGCGTTTTACACCAGTTTTTTCCTCTGGATATAGAATCGAAATTTACAATCCAACTCTACGATAATAGCTAGTCAGAGACATTCCCTATTCTTTATTTTCATCAGGTTTGCAATGTCGTTGGTAAGAGTTCCAATGAAGTTTGGCGTATACGCACTTCTAAAGAGATATCTTAACAATGACAGTAATGCTAAAACTTCTCTTTGTCTTTACGATTATGAAGATAGTGTTAGAAACATTTTAGAATTATTAGTGAATGTATTATTATTATTATTATTATTATTATTATTATTATTATTATTAGTAGTAGTAGTAGTAGTAGTAGTAGTAGTAGTAGTATACAGTAGGAACTACAGGCAGAACTTGAATGGATTAAAAATGTAGCATAATGTGCTCAAACAGCACCCCCTCTAAGCAGTCTCTTCCCTTTGGAAGCGAGCAGGGTTAATCCCTGGTACCCATAAGCTTCTGAGATTTTCTTGTGGGTTATCATGAATAGAAATTACCTTCTCTTTGATAAATAACTTTTAAAAAATTCTTATCTTGTTATTCTATAAAACAAACATAATGTTGTAGAAATAGAGTTTGCAGATTGTAACCGAAATTTTCTTTTTTTTTTTTTTGAATTCTCATATTTTAATAAACTAAAAGAAAACTTATACTTAACATCAGAGAGAAGCAGATGAAATTTATAGGATGAATAATTAGGAAGAAGGGATTGGAAAATCTGTTACACAAAACGGAATAATGGAAAGAGGGGCAAGGGTAAACAGCGCATAAAATACCTGACGAGTTTGAGAAAATGGATGGCGGAATAGGGTTTAGAAATAACGAAAAACAGAATTCATTTAAAGCAGCAAGGGACAGAAAGTCGTGGAGAGCTATGATAGCCTACATCCTGAAGGGACACGATATAATAAAGTGACATATTTCTTTAAATCACTATGCTTTTGATTGTTATTGTTAAGTCGAAAATGAGTGTTGCTACGAAGATTGCTAGCTGGAAGTTGAATAGACAAAGTATAATTAACTAAGGATTGCTAAAATAAATTTATCAGCAAACAAGTCTCAAAGAGGATATGTCTTCATAATCCGATCCTGACGTGAATGAAATGAAAAAAGACTAAAAAATTACACATATGAAATTACTTGTAATGTAATCTTAATAAAATTGAGGCACTGTATGATGATGGCAATAGAGTTTACTAAACCAGTAAATATAATTATCAAGACAATGTTACATTCTTTCTCTAAGTGCAACACAACAGGGTTTCTAAGAAGAGGGGCAAATAAGGCTACTTACATTTTGTTCTCTTTTTTGGCTTGATTTACTTATGATTATTCTGGTGACGCTGGTAATAAAGACATTAAACACAAGAGATACCATAGATATATTTACATGAAATATTTTTCAACATAACCTCCTTTAATGTATTTAACCTAACAATAAATCACATCCCCATTATATGGAGATTTCAAATATAAATTCAGGTAATAAGTAGGCATAACTCTACAGTTTTAGTTATATATATATATATATATATATATATATATATATATATCTGTACGTTGTACGCTCCGGCCTTTTCAGGTGTTAGGAATTTCGAATCTTGTGTGCAGCCTATTTAGGTAGTCATAAGTTATCTCCCTCTAATCCGACTCTATCAGTTACTAAGTATTGAACTCACAACTCATTGGCTCAAGTTAATGGAACGAACCAACATCTATATCCCCTGGGCCATATGTCCTTAAGGACAACAACAACTAAATTTCTGGGACTCATAAACCTAATGTCAGAATAATGTAAATAGTATATAGTTTTAAACTGTAATATTGCTTAGTAACAAAACTGGTGGAAATGTATAATTTGGAAACAAAATTTTTGTTATAAAGTGCTCGATATCAAGATAAGGATAATACGTTAATAGAACTGATGGGGAGAAATTTGTCACTTACTTAAACAGTGTTTTTCAGTCATACCGACTACACAATTTGTCAGCAGAAAAATCACATGATCCTAAAGACTGAAGATATTACAGCAATGCCCTCACAAACTTCGAAGTCGGTCTAACTGAAATAACACTAATCGGCAAAGTGACAAACGCCTCCGCATTAATCATCTCTCTCTTTATTTCTCTCTCTCTCTCTCTCTCTCTCTCTCTCTCTCTATATATATATATATATATATATATATATATATATATATATACTTTATTTTTGTTTAGCTATTGCCATTAATGAAGTAATGAAGACGAAATGCTTACTGACTATAATTGGGCATATTATGTAATTTTCTACTTTAACCTTAGAAGAAAATGTTGGTCGCTTAAGCGCTTCTACTAATCTAATGAAATAAGCTTTATATTCAAATCAGATTCAACTGACAAAAGAAATGACTTAATAAACATTATGCATGTAAATATTATTTTTTAAGTGAAATAAATAGAAGGACAAAGGCGCTGTCGTCAATAATAAAACCCACTAAAATGTTAAAAGAATATTCACTGCAGGTAGAATTTATTAAACAAGCATTTAAACTCTATCAATTACTCAAATGATAATATATTTCGAATAACACTTATTAAACAATTGCATCAAAAATTCTTTCATCTAATGACGAAATATACGACAAATAGGATTTATTAAACACATACGTCAGCAATTTTATTCACTTTGAATATTACATACAAAACGCATAGGTTTTATTACAAAAAGTCTTCATTCAATCAATGGTTACAAAGAAAATTTTCGTACATTGCAATGATCGAATAACAAAACTGATAAGATTTATTTAAAATATGTAAAAAATATCAATCGTTCTCATAATTATATCAGAGTCTTATTTTTTCATTTAATAATTACATATATGACGGATCGTATTTACTAAATATTTGAAAAAGATAATTCGCTTTAATGACTACATACACAACGGAGTATAATTTAATAAAATACTTGAAAAACATTCACTCTTATGCTGACAAATATAACGACTTGAATTTACTATTAATTCATTCTAATAATTACATATATAATGAGTAGATTTTATTAAGTAAATCATTCAAAACTTATTCGCCCTGATGATTACAAATATATTTTACACAGCAAATCCTGCTGAAAAGTAAAAATGGAATAATAACCATAAATGTATTTTAACGTCGATTGCATTTGAACTCGTTTACATGTCGGCAAAGCTTTCCCGATCACTCTACGGTGAATGTATTGCTGATACACCACCATCATTTTTTCTGTATTAACTAAGTAAATATTTCTAATAGTAAAGAAAATTTTGATTTAATTCTGCACTATTTGACCTAAGTATTGTATTTATTTTTGTTTTTTGCTTTGTTTTGTTTTTTGCTTTGTTTTGTTTTTTGCGCATTTTGTGATCTGTGAATTGCATATGAAAACCAAAATCTAAAATGGGATTATTACTGAAAAGAAGTGAAGGGAAACATTAGTGAAAGAATAAGGATAATACATGCATTTAGTGCATCATCTCATCAACTTTTTTATCAATATAGCATTTTCTATATAACTATTAATCTGCAACAAATTCAGCAGTGTCTGGAAACGTTTCATATATGACCATTGCGAGCACTTTTTAAAAAATTAAAATTCCCTGAAGGTATAACCGATAAATGGTTATATCTGAAGTAATCTTTGTTTTTCATTAAACTCACAGTTATTGGAAAAGTCTCACGTGTTCGTACTTCTTGATTAAAGTTGGAAATATTTTAAATGACAAAATAAGACAATGATGTAATTTTGAGAAATATTATAACGTCTCTTTTAAACTAAAATTTGGGCATTATCAAAAAGAATAGTAGGTATTATTATTAATGGTTTTGTGATTTCATGATAACACTAATCATGCTTAAACTGATGCAGCAATAGATAGTTCTATACTAGTTTATAATTACAGTGTAGCACAATCCCTAATATGAGAGTGGGTCACTGTTAATGTAACATGAAAGCTTCTTGCAAAAACGAAAAATATTATGTAGTTACTTATGTTATATTCAATAGGTATATTAATGGGCAATATTGCCCTATTCAGGTTGAACTAGATATTGACTGCATGTAGGTAATGGAAAGTGAAATCGGAGCACTGAATTAAAATTCTGGGCTAGTCTGATCCGTTTACTCTCGCACTTTGGAAAAACATGAAAACAGTTCTTATTCTTATAGCTTTCTACCGTTAGATGGCAACGAGACTAACAGAAGGAAAACTGAAGTCAGACATGTTACCTAAGAATGCATAGCAATTCACGGATAAAGAGAAATAATCTGGGGAGAGTCATAATCGTTGTCGGTCAGAAGGTACATTTTTTTATAATCATTTTACCCGAAGCAAGGCGGTACGGTGCGCAGAAGGTTACATAAGAGGAGAGTGACGAGAAAGAGGAAAAAGCTACAGGGAGTGTCAGAAAATGGATTAGAGAACACTGGCATGAAGAGAGCTGCATGAGAGTAGAGTGGAAAGGGAGAAGAACATGATACAATGGTTGTCAGGGAATGGATGCGAGTCAAGGAGAAAAGAGATGTCAATTGACATTGCATTTAAATTCTTGGAGATTCTAGCTGTCAGGGAAGCAAGTATACGGAAGAGAATTTCACAGGCGAGAATTGCGAGAAAAGAAGTTAATAGGGTAGAAGTAGCGATTACATTTGAATGGTTACGTTGTCAAATGTTGGAAGCTAATTGCTGTATAGTAGCCCGAGTAAATTCATGCAGAGGGGGCATTGGAGCAGAAGCCGACATTAAAAATAGCTATTGCCCTATTCTACTTTAATATATCTACGTGGGTGTTATATATATATATATATATATATATATATATAGGACAGGATATGCAGGTAACGAGTAGAGGCTCGGAATGAGAAATCGGTGAAGTGTGTTCGATTTCCAGTCGAGTTCGTTATATTCACTTTCGCACAAAGTGTGTAACCTTGGCGTAGCGCATAATATGCACCTAACGAAAATATCGTGCAGGTCACAATGACTCCGCTATCCCGACTATGGACGATCTCTTTTCAAATTACTATTTAATCAATTCACCTCAAGCAAGGCAATAATGTCACTAAGATGCAAGGCGCTACTAGGATTGAAAGTGTGGCCAGAAGCTCAATCCTAAACAGGAAACTAGAGATAATTATTCGATGAAGGATGCACAAGGTAATAAGAAATATATTAATTCAAATGCGAATGTAGGCGCGATTCCTGTTGATATACATCTTTTCCTAAATTAAGCTTTCTATTTTCGAAATTATTAACTACCAGCTTATAGGCAATGAGTTATTAATTGCACTTAAAAACGAAAAGAAAAAACAGAGATGTATGTCTATACAAACACGCCTAACTTTTAAACTAATGAGAAATAATAATATCGCATTAAAAAAAAAAATTAATTGCTTAAAATGACTTTGTTTACGCTTCGAGTACGAAAATCAAGTTAGCAGATAAAGAAATGGAATGGTCTAAACAAATGTGTGGATGTCTTAAATAGGGCAATTGTGCCTTGTTTTGCTGCAATGGTGATGAACGCTTAGTTTGAGGGTGGCTTCTCAGATTAAAATTGAAATACAGGGTCGGTTATGTGTCGAGATACATTTTTTGCAATATGACTTTCGATCTCTAGACCGGAAGATATTAATTTTACTGCTGAAAACCAGAATCATCTGCGCCGTCATTAGTAGTATTATAAACTAAATATAGTAAAAAGAAATATCAGGTCATCTTAAATTTTACGCATATCTTACGTAATATTTCTTTGTTGTAAGAGGAACAGTAAACCGCACGAAAGCCAAACGTAGTTCAAACGATAATGTGGTTGAGAGCAAAATTGACATTTAACTCCTCTATCCTTCAGTTGTAATGCACTTATATCCCATAGTTTTATTGTCGATTTTATAAATAAACCGAGGCAAAAGTATTCTACTTTACACATGACAATAAACGTTTTAATCTTTTCTTGTCTACAGTAGGTATTCGATAAACTTTTCATTGCAAAATCATATACTTTTTATAGAATAAACGTTCTCAGAATGATACAGGTAAAATGAGTTTATTTATTGGTTTGGTCGAAGTTGGTGTTAAGACTTGTTGATTGTGATGAGAGCAAAATTATGTGTTGTAGGTTAATTAATTATCAAAATGTAAATGTAGAATGGCGTCGGTTGAATAATGATCTTGATGATGTTGATGATTACAGTATTGGTATACGACAAGGTGTTGGGTATTTCTGTTTAATCAGCTCAAAGTAATTTAATCTTCCAAGAAAAATGAAGAAACATAAAAAGAAATAAAAAGTTGCTGATAAATTAAATTATAAACACTTAAACAGTTCCCTATCCACTTTTAATCATGTAATTTCTTTTCAGAAAAACACCATTATTTATGACTGAGATGTTATCAGATGGGAGCGTGTCTGCAATGAAATGAAATAATAATAATAATAATAATAATAATAATAATAATAATAATAATAATATTTGAACTAGTCAGCGAAAACAATCATGAAAATAGCAAGTGTCGACTGTCCAGTAGATCTCAGGGTAAAATAAATATCTAGTCAAAATCTGGATAAAGGCAGGAACCCACAGGAAAAAAAAATAAAGATTGTGGAATATGAAGTTGAAGTATAATAATTATTGCACTTAGAACAATTCCGAAAGGCTTTGCCAAAAGACTGAATAGACAGGAAAATTTCGGTAGACTCTTCGAGTGAAATCGACAGAAATAGTGAGCAAAGTGCTAAAGTATTTAGTAGACTAAATACTAGTAAGAGTTATCGGATACTAAAATATTAAAGTATTACTAAATACTAGTAAGAGTTATGTCCAGTAAGAGTTATCGGATAATACTAATATGCATATACACTTCACAAATAAATAATTCCATGATACTCATCAATGCTGATATAATATCATTATTTCTATGATAACAATGATGCACTATTACTATTGTTGAATTCGTGATTTCAATAATTCTTACGTGTCTAATTATACACGTACATATATCAATTTAGCTTTATTGAAAAGAAAACAACTACAACTTCGACAATATAAGAAGTTCTAATCACTGATTCACTAAAATATTAGAATACCATGATGAAAAAATGCACCAAACTTAATAAAAACAATGTTTTCTCGTCATTTTTTTTCTTTTTAAGAGAAAAGACTGAAGGATTTTTTATTATTAAGTTATATATTTTATTCTTTTTAGAAGGTTCAAAATTTTGGTTAAAATTTCGTTTTTTCACTTTCGTCAGTGGAAGGATGTAAAGATTAGTATAAGAAATTTTAGTTTCATTTTTACTGAAAATAGCACAATGTTTTGGAAATTCTTGCAATAATCAAATAAGTGTCGGATGTCAACTTTCAGGACTTATTCACAAATTAATGAATATTTTTAGAAAACCATGGTGAACTTTTTTTTAATATTACCCCCAAGTTATTTAGTTTTATAAAATTTCAATATATACCATTTTGTAAAAATTAATGTTTATATTAATTAAAAGTAGAACTCCTTGAGTAATTTAAATCTTCAATATCTTTTTGTAAACAGGAACCCCAATTACCAACATTCTGCTCTGAATTATAAAATAAAAAATCCAATAAATCTAAGTCATTATCTAATTAGAATATTTAGTTGTTCATATGAATAAATTATATTATGGAAACTCATGTCTTAAGAAAAAATCAATGAACAATGAATTTTTACAAAAATTGTTTCCATTTTAAAACTTTATTAATTGTAATTGTTAACGTTAAATCTTTCAAAACTGTTTCACTTTACAGGTTAGGTGATATTGTCATTACGTAAAATCTATATTTACTATAATTCATCAAACTCCAATATTTTTAAAAGAATTTTTATTTTATTTGTGTGTATAAACGTGCCGATTTTTGTAAATACGGGTGTTCATGCACGACATTGTAAACAAAATAAGAGCTATAATTATAGTAACTTTAAGATCAAAATACCTAAACTTCAATAAACATTAAATTACAGACATTTTCTCAATTTTTTAATGATTACTGGAGAGTAAAAAAAATAATATAAAAAAGTGATCATGTTATATTCCTCATGTAAATTTTTCAGATATATCCACCATTTAAAAAATAGATAAACACCTAAAATAAACAGCTACCGCCGTGTCAAAAATGCATTTCTGCGATATTTTAAATTTAAGTAAGATTTGTTGCTAATCAGATTAATTAAACATTAAATCAGCTAATAGTCCTCAAATAACTATTTTAGAAAGTTTTTAATACAGAGAATTACATTGTGAAAAAAGATGTTTAAAAATGGTTCTAAAATTAGTGATTTTATCAATTTGAAAACAAAAACTGCCTCCAGTCAATTTAAATTAGTTCTTGAAATACAGTAAAATATTTTGCTTATTGAAAAATGTAAGCTTAATCTATTAGGTTTAAATTAAAACTAAAACAAAAACTTCAAAAAGATATTTCATTTTTAAAATTCCTGTTAAATCTTAAGTATTTTGTGATGGTTTCTGTAATGGTACCTAATATAAGAGTTTGCTCAAGTATGCAGCTGTTTTGTAGCGAATATTGATATCGCGGCTGCCGTAGTGAGTGTGTTTATCTTGATGGCAAGGTGAATACATTGAAAAATCTGATGCGAGTTATATTTAACCACAAAAAGATACCGAGTGGCTGTTAATAAAATGATAGGATTTTGAGCTCTTTTTATGCAAATCTATGGTAAGGTACAGGCATATACTTAAACGCACATAAATGTCATAGTCAATAACATGCATATATACTCATTTATAAAGAAGCTTTTTACTGGTGCAGTCAATAATCGTCACGAGCTGCCAATTCTAAGTGTGACCATTTTCTCGTCTTCCCAATTGAAAACTTTTCGTCAGTTTAATTCTAATCGCTAATAAAATTATTATTTGTATATTCCAGAAGCAATTGGAGTAGAACGATTGCGAAATCTTCCATTCCGATAAGGGCAAATGAAACTGATAATTGTGATACTATCAATATATTTTAAATTGTTGATATATTTAATGTAACTGTTCAAATGTTTATATTTGTTTTATTTTAGTTGGTCTTTATCTTTCTCAACCAATTTTGATATTCTTAACATAAATAAATAAAAGAAAACGCTTTGGTTATATGTTTCGTTTACAGGAGTAGATTGTTGTTTTAATCGCTATTTTTACTATTTTCTTTACCAGTAAGACTCTTTTTGCTAATTTTCGTTTTCTCTTTGGTTTTCAAGATTGAGAAAACATCTTTAATCATATTTCAAAATTAAAACTTATTTAAAGTATTTTTTATTATTATCCATAAAAGAAACAACAACAAACGCCAATCAACCAAGTATTAATGATGACGAAATAATTGTATTAGTTATTGTTGGTATTAGTCGTATTAGAAATTTGGATGATAAAAATTGTATTATTTTCATTTTAAATCCGTTCAAGGCAATAGACTTGTAGCTTAAGTGACAATGAGTTAGAATCGAATACATCCCTCAACGTTCTGGCTATATTTGGCAATAACATAACATTAGCTTTCAAATTCCAGTTCGTATTAGCCTCATATTTGAGACTGAGTCAATTCCCAAGATATCTCAATCTGGTGATTAACTTCTATTTTTTAAGTCAGTATTTTTATCTTACTCGGTTTGTATAATTGTTGTAATGGCATGAAACATTTACGGGATAAAAACAGTTTATTGCTTCAATATTATTTCTATCAACTTATTTTCAACCATCATTATCATCATCAACATCATTATCAAAATTATTTTCTCGGTTTTGCAGAAGGTCAAGTGGCAACAAGCAACAAGTTTCCTTCACGTTCAGTCACCTTCAATGTCGAGATTATTAGAATTTGTATTGTTTCATTTTTTCGTATTCCCAATTGATACTTTTCGTTAGTTTAATTCTAATCGTTAATAAAATTCTTATGTGTATATTCCAGAAGCTATTCGGAGTTGAACGATTGCGATCCCGATAACTGGAATGACAACGATGTTATAAAGAAGAGTCGGAATATAATTACCGTGTTTACTGAAAGTGATCCTTATAGAAATGACACACCATTGCTTCTACTCGTGTAATTATGTAGATGTCAAGCGTAATGAAAATGCGTAGTCAGCAAAAAAAAAAAAAAAAAAAAAAGATGTTGCTGATGAAGTGTTAGGAATGGAACTAAATATATACTAATGCGGAACACCACCATTGCAGTAATGGGCATTTTGACGAATACAACATTATGAGCAGCATAAATAGACCCTTCTTCTGCTGCTGCCGAAACAATGATGACTAAAACAACGAATAATGACGCTATATGATCATAAGCACACAGCTTATTTTCTTATGTAAATAACATCCTTGCAGACAATGGACATTGTTGTGAGACAATTTTTCCGAGAGAAACAAGGTCTTACGCCTGATTTGGCAAAGTCTTGTAACTGTCAACACTTATATGCTTACCATGTCCTACGGGAAAATACGAATGGCCATAAGAACGTTAAAAACAACCAAACTTAGTTTCCATGAAGATTATGGTAATGTTTGTAAATAAGTGTTTATAACAAGAATTATTACTCATGACCATTGTAGGTTTTGAACTGTAGTCAGGCATATGTAACAAAATAATCTTGCTGTTATTGTAAAAGCTGGCTATGATGGCGATGGTAATGAAACTGCTGTTGTTTTTTGAATAACACGCTGATTATAAGTCGGATAAAACAGTTATTACTAATGATAATGACAATATTAAAGATAAAAATCATGATGATACAGAAGAGAGTGTCGGAAGTAGACAGGGTCAGGGTAGTAGAATTTATTAAAGAGGAGTAGGAAAACACCAAAAGTTGTAGAAATAAAACAAGGAGAATTAAAAATAAAAATGTGAGTAGTGGGAGGAGTAATTACAGGAAACGGGAAGAAAGAGAGAAATAAGGAGGAAGCAGGGGCGTCGAAGTGGGAGGTAATGTTTCTATAGCTTTCTGCGTCAATATTTTTCTGGTTGTTGTCTTAGATGCTGACGTCTGCATTCCGTCGACTTGTTTGCTGCTTCAGCAAAATTATATTTTTCATTTTTCGTTCATTGATGCATCTGATTGCCCTCCTCTTCTTGCCTATATTTTCTTACTCGTCCGTTCATTCGCTTATTTCTTCGATTATTCGTGGCGTTCGATTAGTTGCCACCTCCTTGTCTTCCCAGTCACCAGCTAGTAAGTGTGTACGCAAGAACAGAAAGCCATGTGCGAATATACTCAAAATTACACATATAAAATAAACGAACTATTAAAGTAAGATCATCGACATACATACATACATACATACATACATACATACATACATACATACATAAGCACACACAAATATAAATGCACGCGTACAGACAAATATAATGTATTTCCGTTACCGTTCGGTTTACCTATGCACATAGATGGAAGATTTACCTATATCATCTTCATATATATACACAGCACTGTTATATAAATAGGTCTGTTGTATTACATTGAGAACTGTTTTAATATGACTGTAAATGTTTATATATGTGCGATTAATTGGGTGTATATGTATATGCGTACTTATTCATATCCATATTATTAATACACGCACACACACACATACACACACACACACACATATATATATATATATGTATAGTCGACATCGCAGTTTTAGAAGTCCATTGGTTATTCTTGATCGATAGTTAGACTCTCATGTAGACATTATATATATATATATATATATATATATATATATATATATATAAAGTCATCTGCAGACAGTCCTGTTTCGCTGTATTACACCTCGTCATTAAGGTTATGTATATATATATATATATATATATATATATAAGAAGAAGAAGAAGAACGTTACTGGAAAGTAATTGAAATTCACCTGAAGCGAGCTGATACGTGTATGTAATGTAATGTATATATTAGGTAGAGAGAAAGGAAGAAATACAAATATACGTATTTATGCATACAAAACTTACCGTGTGATAACTTATATATATATATATATATATATATATATATATATATAGCCATTAATACACTATCATATTAGAACTATTACATTCAACAACATTCTTTAGTCTTATAAATATATTCTCCTGTGCGGAACTTTTATATATATATATATATATATATATATATATATATATATATATATATATATATTTATAAAAATTTAATAACTTCCGCCGTGAGGATGATATATATATATATATATATATATATATATATATATATATATATATATAACGATATATGTACATTAGTAGTATATTCCCGTAATCTACGACTTCATAATATATATATATATATATAAAAGAATTTTTAGAAAATGTTGCGGGGAGTTTTCCTAGTGTAGTTATTAATTTAACCTGAATTATCATCTCTATTTTAGTAAGTTTGGTCACTGTGCCCAACTATGCCATGTTTTAATAATAGTAATTATATACAAAAGACAAGTTCTTTGTATTTGTTTAATTATAACCTAGAAGTTTATTTAGATATATAAAGAGGCCTGTCTGCCTTCGTGTTCATGTGTGTGCATGTTTTCTTGGATGGGATACAAGAGTGATCTCCAACGATTTCAGCTTTAATACTTTTCTACAATCAGTGCGTTCTATTTTTTTTCCTTTCGTGTTTCTTGCATGTTCAACAATTTATATCAAAATTTATAAATTAACGGTGTTTTGTTATTTACTTCGAATATTGTTATTTGTAATCAATGTAATAATCTATCGTTTTCTTGATAGCCTTTATTAATAATAACCGTAAAAGTAGAAACCACCCTTGCATTTTGATCCCAGTTTTGGAGTAAGGAGGTAATATGTTGAAAATCTTGTAGATTTAAAATTGCCATATATGAAATATATTAACAAAATAATAAAATTATTTCCTATAAATTTGTCAATACTATTTTATAACAAACACAAATCTCTCAAAATAATAACTGTGTAACACTGCTGAGCAAAAGTAATGAACACCGGCCGGGCAATAAGAAGTATCACTGCCAGTCATATGTCGATGCATATGTCATACATATGTGTGTGTGTGTCTGTATGCGTGCGTCTGTGTGTGTGTGTTTTATGGTTTACTTTACTATATATATATATATATATATATATATATATATATTATGAAGTCTTAGATTACGGGAATATACTACTAATGTACATATATCGTTATATATATATATATATATATATATATATATATATATATAACGATATATATATATATATAATTTCGTCATTCGGACACAATGCTTACCTCCGTCGTCTAACAAAATACGGATACAAATGTATTTACTTGATATTTTACGGAAAGTACACACACACACACACACACACACACACACACACACACACACACACACACATATATATATATATATATATATATATATATATATATATATATATATATATATACAAATATTAAAGTTAGGTCTACTAAATTGAATCTGGTGAAATATATATAAATAGAAAATTAGTTGATAATACTGATGCTGAATGCTTACTCATCTCATTATACATGTAACCTTAACCCTGTATAAAGTGACTCTGATGATTACAAAAGTACGATACATTTCCCCTAGATTTACGTGAATATTTGTGTTTATTTCAGGCAGCGCTTATAATTTATTTATATACACCTGAACTTTTTTATAGCGTTAAATATTTTTTTCGCTCATGATTTTGTCAGTGGTAAAATAAAATTAATCATATTCTAATTTAAATGGTTTAGGAGCTTAAAACCCGTAAAACATAATTAATAAAAATTTAATCATTTTATTGAAAGAAAATTTATGCAAAAGACTAATTGTCGTCAACATGTGGCATTCTCACAGTTTTTCATAAAGGCTTTAAATTTGGGCATTTTTAATTTACTAATTGAAATTGTTTTGTTCTAAAATGTTATTCAATGAAATGATATATACCGATATTAATTTTTAGATAGATTCACAAAAAAATATTGGCTAACAATATATCGGGAACATAACTAAAATAATTGTATATTTAGATTTTCGTGGAATATTTATTCTTGTTAAATTTCTTTTAGTTAAATATTTGTGTGCATTGTTTTTATGGATGTGCCTAAATCCAAATTTATAATTATTGTAATTTTACGTAGACTTATTCATAAATATTTTTAATTAAACATAAATAAAATATTAATAGAGCAAATAATTAGGAGATCCAAGTTGAGATATTTTGAACGAAATGCTCATGCATAGTTAATAAAATTAAAAATGTTCCCTAAGATATTCATTTTCATTCTTGGTTAAATCTATTACTTTTTATGAGTTCCATGGCTAATTCATACAGGTGTTCTTGAGATATGTAGTTGTTAGTCATTTAAAAGATCTAACATGAGCCTTTTCCTAATTCGTCTTTTCCACGTTTTAACATTGCTTTAACTTGAACATATGTTTTGAAGTTTACAGAAGAAAAAACCTTATTTGATTTAGCTAATTAACATTAGAGAAGAAAAAAAACTTCCGGTTTGCTTGATTTTATTTATTTATTTTTATTTTGATTCATTAGAAATATTTATTTACAAATATTTATGAATTCGTTTAATTAGGAAATAGTTAACTTTACTTTGGGGATCTTCAAATTACCCAATAAAGTAAAAACAAATATGCCATATTCCAATAAAATGTGGCAGTATAAAGTTAAATGAAACACCTTATGAAATAATGACAGGTTGATTTTAAGGCGTTTAAGAGTTCACGGACCAATGCACTTACACAAACTTAATGATTTTTTTTACATCACTCATATATACAAGAAGAATCATACCAGCAAAATAGGTAATAATTATTTACTAATTCTGTATTCACTCACATTTATACAGTTTTACAATCTTTTAGACAGGTTACTTCTTTTACGAAATGCATGTCTTTTTTAATATATTAAACAGGACATTTTTCATCAAACCAATCAAATGAGCACTAAAACCTTCACAAAATCTTTGAAAATGAATTCTCATTTAACAGAAATATAAAAGCCAGATAACGGTATCGTTGATATTACAAGTAAAAATTAACCCCTTAAAACAGAGACAATTAAATTTAAGATAAACGCTTACAAAACGCAAATCATTAAAAAGAGAAAAGGCATGATGTCATTATTTATATTACCTAACTTAAGAAGTGACAGGAAGAAACAACTTTATTTCCAGCATTATTAAACATACAGAAATCTAGACAAAACTTTTAATTGAAGATTAATGATTAAGACACGGTTATCAAAAGAAACTCAAGCACAAGCACAAGCGCACGAACACATACTCGCGGGCACGCACACTCATATATATATATATATATATATATATATATATATATATATATATACAGATAGGTACATATATACACAAAGCACTCATCAATAGATAGATAGATAGATAGATAGATAGATAGATAGATAGATAGATAGATAGATTTTTTTTTAAATAACAGAATGGTAGAATAAACGTTATAGGTATGCATATCCCAGGTGTGGGTGTTTCTTTAAAAAGACACAAATACATACTGGTTATTATAACTATTAATCTAATTATAACTTGGAAATCATGAAAGTTTCCTCAGACGTTTTAAACTTTTTACTGAAACTTTTATCATTGTGACACTAAATAGTTTTTAATACAAATAATTTAATTTCATAAGGTATAAAATTCAGATATCTCTTTAAGATTTTAATTGTGAAAATTCATCGAAATAAATTAAGTCTTTTTCATTTCTTGAGATTTTACTAAATAAACTTTTTACCCAGAAAACTCCTTCAATAACCCTAAAGGTAAATTTATTTAAACCTTTTCAGCATACACTGGCATATCTGCTTTTATTTATATTTCACATGATAAAAAGTATAATTTGGCGCACCCCCCCCCCACACACACACCTATATGTGTGCAACTAAAATTGAAATAAGTTTCATTTTTCCTTCTTTAATCACTTTTACTGCTTCACTCTCTCAATTTTTTCCCAACAAATCAATCAACTTATCAGTCGACCAGTCTATCTATCGACCTAACCGTGAATGTACAGGTATTTTATATGCCTGGCTAAATACTGCAGTACCCACTGTATTCAATGAATTCACCAGAAAATGAGTTGTTATTTTATGATTGCTTGGGAATATATATATTTGTCTCGTTTCTATGTGCACATATAATGATAAATAAATGAACATTCAGTCTGTTTCATTAATAGTCACCACTAAATTTATCTAGTGTACTGATAATAAAGAATTAAAATTTTACACAACTAGTAAATATTTAAACCTTTATACGAACTATTGGTTTCACCTTGATTAATAATAATAATAATAATAATAATAATAATAATATACACAAAGTCTCAACCAAATAGTTTCTGGCCATCGTCAGGTGTCTATTGTTTGGCTGATATGGGATATATGTTATGATCATATAAAAGTAATAAACTGTTGAATAAAATAAAAGCTTCTTTCATCATTAATCTGAAAGATTAACTAACTTACCTATCGCCTCCTCTCTTTCCCTATATATATATATATATATATATTAATTTCTTCTTCGGTTCCTTTTAAAATCTTTCACCCTGTGTAGCCTCTTGCGTCTTAGTAGCATTATCTCCTTGCCTGGGGCAGGTTGATTAAAATATATATGGGGTTGGTTTAAAGAATTCATTGTTGAATGAAACTCATAGTCCACATGTAATGTTATTATCCGCAATATATATATATATATATATATATATATTATAATATATATTATTATTTTCCTTTATATTATTATATATATTATAATTAATATTTTTCATTATATACAAAGATATATATATATTTGTCTATAATGAAAAATATTAATTTTTTTATATAACACATGTAGGTGTTATAGATAAAAAATATGTGTAAATATAGACACACAGATACATGTATGTATGATTTTTTGTGCATATACATCTCTAAATACATTTTCGTATATGCAACACCATGTTTCATTTTGATATAGTATCAGAAAATGGTGTTCATTAAAACACTTGCATATTCGCACATATTACTTAACATTTAATTTCATTTTTAAAAACATTTTATTTTATAAGAATGGAATTAATTTTTTTATCTATCTTAATGCAAAATAGGATTAAGGTAACAGAATTTATTGAATAATTTTCCCTAAAAAATCTGCAAGAAAAATGTATATATTTGTCAAGTTCTTTATTAAATATTGTATTGCTGTTTACGTACCTCTAAAGGTAGCCCCAAACAAAAATAAAAGTACCTCCAAGTAAAAGCAATACATAAGGAATAAAATACATTTTTAAAAATGAAAATTAGTTTTTTGAGCTTTCATTTTAGTTTTTAATTTCATGCTAATAAATTAAATCTAATACTTCATGTATGCAAATTACTGTATTTCAAACTGAATTCGAATTGATTACAGTTACATTTTATTATCAGTAAAAAATTTGAAATCGTCTCTATGAAGAAAACAGTCAACACATTGTAATTCTCTTTATTTAAAAAATCTTTTGGAAATTAAATATACTTTTTGGAACCTTTATTTAAAAAACGATTATCTGATTTAAAATTTAATTAATCTATTTTGAAACAAATGTTTCTTACATTTAGTTTTAGATACCGTAGAAACCTATTTTAAATCTATCTGGGTGTTTTTTATGAGGTACTGACAACTCTCTTGATAGACATGTTTATGAATTTTTCGAAGTGGTGAAATTGTAGTAGCAATTATGTAAATGACTTTTGTTTTTAAATGTTTACCTTCGATTCTACGTCATTGATAACGGTTGCTATGAGCGCGTTGTGTATTGGTTAACGACCAAAATCAATTTTTTTCTCTGGCAAATCAATCAACTTATCAGTCGACCAGCCTGTCTATCAAGTAGCCCCTTGAATCTTAGTGGCATTATCGCCATGCCTCGGGCAATTTCTTTAAAATAGATATGAGATTGGTTTAAAGAGTTCATTGTTGAATTAAACTCATAGTCAGAATGCAATGTACATTATTATCTGCATTATATATAATGAGAGAGAGAGAGAGAGAGAAAGAGAGAGAGAAAGAGATACGTAATTAGAATAATCCCGCAGTTTAGTGATGAAACAAGACTATATTTGATTGAAATCTGACTTGCAGTTGTAAAAGAAATTCGCAAGAGACGGAAAATTCTACACAAAAACAATATTCTACCCGGTGGAAAAGACTGCTGGTGGTGCTAGGGGTGACAATACCACCTTAGCTACCAAAACTGTGTTACTTCCCCTGATTGTCAGCTGACGAAGTTCAATTTATCGAATGTGCTTTCAAACGTTATATGTAGAAAATATATTTTTTTAACTACCTTTAAAATTTAAGAAAATATTCTATGCTATTTAATTTAATTGAATTTTTGATACTTTGACTTTGTAGCCTTACTTACGGAAACGTTTGATGAGAAAATGTTAAAAAATTATCAACAAATTTTAAATTTGATAGAGTTACGACTATTGTTTTCTGTTATTATCGCATGTAAAGGTCAGTAATAATAAAAATCGACACGTTTATACACACATAAAATTAAGTAAAAATTAATTTTTAATATATTGGGTTCGTTGAATTGTAGTTAGCAGTTCCATTTATGATTATTAAATGTAATAATGTAGTGTTAATGTAATATGTAATAATATCACTTAACCGGTACAAATTAATACGGAATTAAAAAAATTTAAAATTTATAACTTATTCTAATTAAAATTTTTAAAACTTAAGCAATTTTTGTAAAAATTCATTATTCTTTGAATTGTTTTTTCAATAGTGTCCATAATATGTTTTATATATAAAAAAAAAAAAAAAAAAAATTAAATAAAGTTTGTTTTATTGCATTTTTTATTTTTAGGTTTAAAGCATAATTTGTAACTAACGGTGGGAGATGTTTGACCAAAAAATATTGATTAAAATTCTCTTACAACATGCCCTTATAACTAATATAAACATTAAGTGCTGTAAGAGTATTTTCTCGAAATTTCATAAAATGAAAATGTGGCGTTAAAAAGGGTAAAAAAATATTCTTACAAATATTTTCTGAAAAAAATATTCAAAAGTAATTTCATTTATTTGTGAATAAGTCGTGAAAATTTTAATAAAATTTCACATTTATCTGACTTTTTGCAAAATTTTCCAAATCAGTGTATTTTGCATATTAAAGAAAGCCATTACAATTTCCCATATTCATTGATGGTATAACGTTCGCAGCGGATAAATAAGATTTTTGACCAAAATTTCAAAGGTTCTACAATTAATTAAAAACTAAAATTTACAACTGATTTTCAAATTAAACATAAAAATTTGTTCTTTCCTCTTAATAACAATATAAATATTTTAAGGATAAAACTTTGTCTTTATCAGGTATTGTACATTTATACATCATGTATTCTCATTTTTAGAGAATCTTTGAAGGAATTTGGAATTGCTACAAGTAATTTGTTTCTCTGCTGGTAGAAAACTTTCTGATGAGAAATCTCTAACTAGTAAAATAAATTCTTTTGATTACTTTTCAAAGAAAATTTCATGTTACATCTAAGATGTGATCAATTTTTTATAATTAGTTATATATATATATATATATATATATATGGAGTACGAACCAGGTAAGTGTATATTGTAAAAGATAATGTATATATAAATGTATACCTGTTAATGAATCTTTTTGTTTATGTAATTCGATCAAGTATATAGTTGTGCGTTGTGCATCATTGGATAAAATGCGAAGTGTGCTGTCCGACCCACTTCTCAAAATAATCAATAAACAAATGAAAGAATGCTGAATAAAGAATTCGAGAAGTGTGTCAGGTAAGAATGTTTCATCATCTACCATCGTTGCTTATTTTAATACTCTGAAGATGCATTACTCTTTTCTAACAAAGTTTTCTTTCATTATATCAGATATTTACAAATTCATTAGTATTACCAATTAGATTAAGGTTAAGGCAGCACAACAGAATTGCTTTTTGACTAACTGAATAATTTGCTCTGCACAGATATTTAACAGCCGTTTTGTTATAATTTATTGATGTCTTCCCTTTCGTCTTTTTGTAAGACTATGACTAGAAATGAAATATATGAAAGTGAGAAAGATATTCATTAAATTTCTTTGATTTATGTTTACATCAAATTGTTCATGCCAAGCATTTTTTCGTTGTGAGGATGATGAAGAAGCTGTTTAAAACTACTTTTATACCTATAAATAACTGTAGTCCTTGGAATGTTCAAGAAAAGATATAGAAAATAACGTTAACTCGAGTTTTGGTATAACTTATTAACAAAAGATTCGAAATATTGAACTGTGAGGAACTCAGGTGAGTTCTATGAATATTAGGAAAATATTAAAGTTGTACATCATTTCTCGTTAGAATGTGTATAGATACTATTTTATAGATAGATTTTAAGGTACTGCATATCTTTACTACTTTAAGTCAGCCCAAGTTTCGGTTAAACCAGATATGGGATTGTGGGTGTCAGAAAGATAATAATAATAATAATAATAATAATAATAATAATAATAATAATAATACTTCGGCACATTTTATCCTTTCATGACCTGATAATTGCGTTTAAGCATGAAACAGACTGCCAACTTTGCGTATTGACTTCAATGTACACATACACACTATCCCTGATATTGAGCAATTTAACACATGAATACAGAATATGTTAAAAACATATTTTATTGCATATATATATATAAGACGGTGACACATATTTTACTAAAATGCATCGGTAGCAGTGATTCTAATGAGGCTTTCATCAAATTCTGATTGCAATCATAAAGGTTTTAGATGTTTATATTTTGTGCGTATAACGGTAAACCTATGTGGTTTAATATTTACTTGTCACTTGCAGCTAGGCCTGCAGTCTCTGCTTAGGTTCGGAAATTTATTGAATACTTTATATGATCCAAGTTATTTATTCCTAAGTATCTAGTACTAAACCAAAACGATAACACTACTTCTCAATGAAAAATTTGTTACACACTCAGTCCGTTTTCTGAATGCACCACTCACGATTTAAATTTAACTCGTTGGCTTCTCTCGTCTCTGAAAGCGATTTTAGCTCCTCAATGTGCACGATTTTTTTATAAATAAAAGAGAAAAAATCTTTTCTAGGTTAAAATGATTTCTGTTAGAAATCCGAGACATTTTCGTAGATCTGCATAGTTTCCATTCATTTAATATGTCGTTGATTTACTTTTGTTGTTTCTTTTGTCTCTGCCACTCCACAACTTTTTCATGAACACTGCATACACAATCTCAGTGAAAGAATGCATTTTGTCACTAATGGATTGTCAAATAAAAAAGGATAGAATTTGAATTGATCAGAAGGATTGGTTGCTCATACCTCTGTAGCTGGACTGAAAAAGGTGGACGAAGAGATAAAGGAAAAACTTGGACGTGAAAATATAGACAGTTACTTTTTGAATAATTTCACTGCCTTAAAGAAAAAACGAATTAAAGCTCTTGTAAAGAATCGATAAAAGTAAACAAAGCTTAAATGCAAAATAGTGAATGTCAGATATGTAAGAAAAAAAAAACGACCAGAATATATAATGATGAAATGAATAAAAAGGAATGCAGTTTCATATAGATATTTAAAAAAAATGAATGAAGTTGAAAAAATTAATGCGCAAACGCCAGGGCCTAAGATTTCGATATACAGAATAAGGATATATTGGTGAAGACTAATTATAAAAAATTGATCACATCTTAGATGTAACATGAAATTTTCTTTGAAAAGTAATCAAAATAATTTATTTTACTAGTTAGAGATTTCTCATCAGAAAGTTTTCTACCAGCAGAGAAACAAATTACTTGTAGCACTTCCCAATTCCTTCAAATAATAGCTTTCGGCAAGAACCGAGAGAAGAAAAGTTCATATTTGTTTCAGTTATTCGTTTGGAGAGAGGATCTAAATAAGAAATCGATTCATTCGCGTTGTTTTTGAATACAGTTTTTTTTGTCAGTTATGTGTCATGATAATTTCAAATGAAAGATGAATACATTTTAGAATACTACTACTACTACTACTACTACTAATAATAATAATAATAATAATAATAATAATAATAACTTTGGAATTATAGCTACGCCTGTGCATCATTAATAAAGATGATTATGAAAATGTTAGCCGAAAATATGTTATTGATTTTGATAGTAGCTCTGTCTATTACGCTTATTGTTTATAATTCTCTCTCTATGATACACACACACATTCTCTCTATATATAAATTTATTCATATATATATATATATATATATATATATATATATATATAAATATAATTTTTATCATATGCATATATCTATATGATAAAATTTATTTTAAGATATGCTATTCATATGATAAAGCGAATATATATATATATATATATATATATATATATATATATATATATATATATATAATGGATTGCTAGGGCGTTCTCAAATCAACAAAAGTCCTACTTTGGTAAGTGGTCGACTCTACAACTTTTCGGCTCACCGCTTACTCTATTGTTTGTGTAACGGATTTTGACGTCAACAGAAATGTCCACTAAAAATATCTGCGAATTACAAATCTATTGACGCTTGCGTAAGACTTATTTTTCTGACAACTTATTGTGTCACACTTTCTACTAATGACCGGAGAATGACGACTTGAGTAGTTAGATAGAAAAGTAATTCGAATTCACATGAAAGAAACAGAAATGTCAGAAATGGATGACAGTTGATATTGCTTTCGCTGGTAATAAGAATTCGAGATAGCGTTCTTACTATTGTTTTGTTCAAGATTTTAATCGAAAGTCGTCAATAGGTTACAAAGTCATTGTATTACATAAGCATTAAGTTGGTAAAACCCGGGGTTTAAATTCTCTCTATTTTTCTTTGTTGAACCGTTAATCTTTAACTTTTATCTTTATATTTTCTTATACTTTATCTTTATCTTTATTAAAATTAATTAGGCTAATCACTTAGGGTGTTCACCTTGAAATCCCAAAGCATCTTATTTGGCTAATTTATTTGTATTTTAGTAATCTACCCAGTGTACAGGTACCAAACTGTTCTTCTTCCTATCTTGCCCGTCTTTATTCTCTCAGCGAATATTCCCTTGCATTATTACATTGCATCTTCTTTATTCTACTACTACTAGTAATATTACTACTACTACTAGTAGTATTACTACTACTACTATTATTATTGTCAAGAGACAGCTGTCTATAATAAAGATACTGTACTACAAATATAGTGACGCTAGGGGTACAAATGTACGAAGCTCAATATACTCATCATTATACACTATCTAATAAGAGTAATAAGGCACAAGCCTTACAGTTGTGTTATTTGGAACTTAGGAAAATTGAAATGATAATATATCAGCGAAGACGAGATTAAGTAATTATAGAAATACGTAAGATATGGGGACAGTCTTTCATAAAAGCAGAGCGTAATCTTTTTGTTGAAACCCATTTAGATATACCTTAAAATCGGGAAACAGATATGGACCCGGTATGGGACCATAAAATAATAAGTCAACAAGGTGGTAGGTTCACGAATATATATTACGTCAAGAAGAAATATAAACAGATACAAAGAGATACAAAGAGATATAAAGAGGAAAGTAATAATAGCTCGCGCTGAACTGAAGTCGTACTGAGAACTAGAGTCACTGTCACCCTTGCTCACTCCTCACGAGAGTCTCTGTCACTCCTGCACACGTCCTCGAGAGTAATTAACTCTCGGTTAATATAGGCAAAGAAGAGTCTATTATTAAGTGGGAACTCTCGGTTAATATAGGCAAAGAAGAGACTATTATTAAGTGGGTCCCCCAACACCCCACTTCAAGAGGTTTTTTTTCTCCGAAAAGCTGTTTTAATATTTTTTCCGTTTAGGGTCGACCATCTAGGGATCTGTGTACTTCCTTTTCCTGCTAGATCATCTTCTTTCGGGTGAAGCCTGGGGTGCCTCGAGATCAAAATTCTCGAATATATCGGCTCTTTATTTGATAGTGGTGAATCATTTATATCAGTTGTCCGACATTTTCTTAATTGATTTTGGTGGCGCTTATGTATATTCTTGGGACCTTTATCATGTAGACTAGGTCTTCCACTCTTTGTTTTATAATGCTCACTTCCCAAAACGTCATGTTATTTTTGTACTAGCAGTATAACCCGGCGTTGCTCGGGTGTAATGAAAGCTTTAAAACTAATGCATGGTCCTGGAGCTCAGACTCTTTGGGCATTGACACGAAAGATTAAAAAGCAACAGTTGTTTCCAGTTAAACCGAAACAGTAGACTGAAAGAAAAATGAATGGATGTAAGTTAAATTTTGATTTCCTGGTATCGATATCAAATTTTCTGTTGTAAGAACTGCAACCTTGAAACTTCTGAATATCGTTTCTTGTGTCTTTGTCTATGAGTGTATCAAATTTGATTAAAATCGGACCACTCCTTCTATAACCCGATTTTTTCGATTATCGATTTTCGATATTTATCGGGGGTACCTCGACACAAAACCTAGCTAAGAACACTCACAGATGCGTATAGTACAACTGTGTAAATTTTCAAGAAAATCGGTTCAGCGGTTTCGGAGTCTATAGGTAACGGATACACACACACAAAGTTCCATTTATAAATAAGTTTAGATACTTTAAAAAGTACTTTTTCGTCACAAGAGTAATGTTTTTTAGGAAGTGTGATTGTCTTTTTGAATTTAGCATTTATTTTAGTGCATTTCCCTAAGCCGCCTGAAAATACTTCCGGGAATTTTTCGTTTAGTTTCAGTTTCAGTTCTTCAATTTTGGACGTTGTAGTTTCTACTTTTCGACAGAACATACTCATTGGACTGTCCCACAAATTGAACTTTTCGATCCAATTTGTACTGAACAAATTTTCAATGTTTTACATCATATATGCCCTCAATTTTTTAGTTTTTCCACTTAAAGTTACTGTAAAAAATATTTCTCTTAAAATAATTATTTTTTCACCTGTCACCGAGCGTGTCGTTTTGTTAGTTCTCAATAATATTGGCTTTTTTAGTCGTCTCCACTTATGCAAATTTATGATAGTCAAATCAGATCCACTGTCCAGCTGGAATTTAATTGTTTTATTTAATATTTTCACTATTACATATTTTCGCAAATTTTCATCTACGTTATCGCTTGACAGCGTCTGCCTTATTTTATTTTTGTTCTTCTGGATTTTTTTGCATACCAGCAACTTGTTGTTAAATGACCAGCTTTACCGCAATTCTGGGAATTTTCTTCTTTCTGGAGGGGCAAAACCTCATCCATTGTAATTTTCCGCAAATGTAGCATGGACCTGGCGGTGAATTTTCTTGTCTTATAGTGTGTTTGTCACGATATTTTCTTTTCTTCCTTTTCGCGGAGTGGTGTTTTGATCTGTTCTTATTTTTTTTTATCTGAGCGACTCCAGACTCCTCGATAGTCCTCGATTCACTTTTTACTGATACTACCCTCTGGCAGTCTTCTGCTAATTTTTGGAGGGTTAAACCTGGCTCATTTTCTGTTTTTATTAGAACTCTATGTCTAACTTCCGCGTCTCCGGCTGAGAACAGACCTTGAGCAAAAATTAGGCATTTAAAGTCATTAGCAGATAATTCCGTTTGTTTGAAATCGTTAACGTATTTATTTACCATAGTGGCAAATGATAAATAGTCCTGCTGATCTTTGAATAAATTAAAGCATTTCCATCTTTTATAAAAAAAGTGATGTGTTCGGCCCAAATAATTCTGACAGTAGCTTGAATGTTTCTGAGAATTGCTTTTCTGGGGAGAATAAAATCAATTCTGCTGTACCTAACTTCCTTAGAAATAACCGCACTTTCTTAGAATTTGGCATATTATTACAGTCGACGTTAAATAAATCCTCGTACCGCCTATAATAAGCGTCAAGGTTGTTTTTTTTTTTAATCTTCCGGTACATACTCAAAAATTTCCATAGTGCTTTAGATAGCACTTTGAGAAAAAGCAGTATCGTTCTCAGTTTGTTTATCTTTTAATGATTTAAAAAGTAACTCTTCAATTTTATTTCGTCGTTCCTCGGTCCTTTTAAAGAATTGTTCTTGCAAATCCATCTGTTGTTTATGTATCTGCATAAATAATTGTTGCCGTTGTCGTAATTTCTCGTTGCTTTTTTGTTGTTGATCCAACTGAGTTTTCATTAGTTGAATTATCACTTTTTGTCAGTTTTCCATATTTTTTTTCAAACTCAACACGACCAATTTTTATAAACACGAGAGAAAAAAAAAGCACTAACTGTATTTACAGTTTTTTTTCGTAAGACGTACGTCCAAAAGAAAGAGGCTCAAAACAGATCTTATATATTTTTTGTGACGCCGTTCCGGGTTTGTAAATTTTTTTTTTTCGACTGAATTTTTTCCTTGTCTTTTTCTTTATTAGTTGCAGATTATTTTTAGAGAGAGTAAATATTTTTTTTCTTTCTTGATGCTTCACGTTTTTTCGACCGATTATTTGGGGGGGGGGGGGTATCCCTTGGTACTTGAAATCCACGTTCGACCGTTGATGTTTTTTTTTTTAATCATATCACCCCAAGCAAGGCAATAATGCCACTGATGCACAGGAGGCTACGTAAGAGTAAAAAGATTAGAAAAGAGAAAGCCGGAAACCACATCCTAAACAGGGAACACGGGATGAGCCTCTTCACCTGTTCAATAGATGTGGATGGAGTGTGAACCGGGCGATAGTTTAGTCTATCTATTAGGCTATTTTTGTCACACTGTATGTCTACAGTCATTTAGTCTGTAAATAAAAGGTTTGAAATTCACAGAAAGTTACCCAGATTGACAGACACTTAAAAAGATGAAGAAATTAGTCTGAGAGGGAATAAATTAAGCATGATATAATTACACTTAAATCTATAGAAAAATGTTTTTTATTTCATACATTTTCAGAATTATTTGCACAAAAATTATTCATTGTGAAATGATAAAACTATTTTTGAACTCCAAATTCCCCATGCAAAAGTAAATATCATAAGGATAAAGAAAATGAGAATCATTATCAAATGTCAGAGTCGAATTGCCAAATTGCCATACATGATACATGCTTGGGCGATCAGGTCTCAAAAAGACTGACTGGGCAGAAATTTTCCCGCAGTAGATTGCCATTACTGTCTATGATAGACTAGACTGGTTGCCACCCAAGGCTACAGAACCCAATCCGTCCTGCTATTAAACCCACAAATGAAAAAAAAACAGATTAATACATTTCACAAGGGCACTTGCTCAAAAGTGAATGCAATGAATTCAACCGGAATTCAAACTCTACTCTCGAATTTCCTGTTCCGAGCCAACATCCACTGCACCAGTTAATTAGTTGAATAATGTCGTTAACATACTATCTGCAAACTGGCCTTTGAAAGTGAAGCATTTAATTTCCGTATTTGCTAGTTGAGATGTGGTGATAGTGGTCAAAGAGAAAAGGTTTTCTTTTATTGCGTGAATTCCTATATATTTGTCGCTCGTTGATATGGCGATGACTTGAAAAAAAAAAAAAAAAAAAAAACGTATTTTTCCTGTCCGCATGAATTGTGAATCGCCAGCTGATTTGGCGACTGGTCAAAGAAAACGGTTTTCCTTCCCTGCGTGAATTGTTCGAATCTTCGTCGCCAGTTGATATGGACGGGGTATGGGACCATAAAACAATGTCAACAAGGTGGTAGGTTCACGAACATATATTACGTCAAGAAGAAATATAAACAGATACAAAGAGATATAAAGAGGAAAGTAATAATAGCTCGCGCTGAACTGAAGTCGTACTGAGAACTAGAGTCACTGTCACCCTTGCTCACTCCTCACGAGAGTCTCTGTCACTCCTGCACACGTCCTCGAGAGTAATTAACTCTCGGTTAATATAGGCAAAGAAGAGTCTATTATTAAGTGGGTAATCCCCCCCAACAACAGTAATCCAGTCCAACATCCTATCTGAGGTGTTCCCAAGTGTCTAGATGTGACTCACAGTTTACCTTGGTTGCCTCTCCCTTCCAACTTAAAAAACAAACTTCTTCTACACCTGTTCATGATGCTTCTTCTAAGACCGATTATGTGTACAAATGCGCTAGTATGTGTATTGTGCGCTAGTATTGTTTCATTATTACCGAAGAGACCCTGAATTCTTCAAAGAGGCTCTTTGATTTGAACATCTGTTGGGACCCAGACACCAAGTGGAACTTATATATATTATCCATCGCTGAAGATGATGGAAAGATGGTCTCTTTTTTGCAGCAGAAAGTACCTTACTTTTGCTATGCTTTACTTTTACAAGAGTTGGATTAGACCAAAAACTGAAGTATTGCTACCGTATGTGGGCTGGACATATACAACTGGTTATGGTCAGGTAATTTACAAGCAAATCTGCAGTTCTAATCGGAATAATTACTGTAGCCCATTTTAATTTAACAAAACAAAAAATGTGCACTTTAATATTGACAATCAGTTAAAATCAATAGCCATTATTGATCATTATTATTATTAGTAGAATAATAACCAATATCTTTTTTTCCAATGGCTTTAATAATTCATATCATTCAATTTTTATTTTCAAATTCCTAGTATAAGATAATAATTTAGAGAATACAGCTGCTAGTTATTATGTTGCTGCCTTTGATGATTTCTAATGTTTAAAGTATAGAATTTGAGCACTTAACACATTTACATTATAAACATACAAAATAGTGTACAAATTATGTTTAATTATACCGATGACGAAGTAATTTCAATACAAATAAATAGCCATCTTGAAGCACTGTGATGAAAGATGAAGTCAAAGATACATTACGAAAAATTCGACTGTACATCTTTAAATATGATATATCGCACAGAAATAGTGAAAAAATAACTTGCCTGACAAATTAATTTTATCCCAGACCATAATAACGATGTTTTTTTTCTTTACATGAAAATAATATTCTTCTCTCGTTATACAATGATGATTTCAATAGGTAACCGCTCATACCGTCAGATTAATCAGAAACAAATATATATTGAAAGTATTTGATGGTAAAAAAAGAAAAGAAAAAATACTTTAGGACTTAAAGTTTTGATACTAAAGTCAGTCAGTCAATTAAGTGCCATAAGTGAAACACGCTTGGGCGTTCATGTCTCGAAAGAGACATGACTGACTGGGCAGAAGATTATCCCGCAGTAGGTTGCCATTGCTTTCTGCGGTAGATTGGTTGCCAGCCAAGGCTATAGAACCCAATCTGTCCTGTTATTTAACCCATAACTGGAATTCGAACTCGGGTAACAATAGTTTTAATAACAAAAATGCTTAAAACATTAAGCTATTTACTAGAAAAAGCACAGTTTTTTTCATTAAATTGTTAAATGATTGAAAAAAATATCATCACACAAAAAGCAAAGAGATTTCATGGCTAAAATCGAAACCAATGAAAATAAAGAAAAAAAGGAAGTGAGGGAGAGAGAGAGAGAGAGAGAGATAGAGAGAGAGAGAGAGACTTTAAAAAATGCAACATTCAATATATAGGCATTTACTGGATAAACTATTCTTTAATCTGTTCACGATTGTAATACTATGAAATTATGATTGTCTTCGAAATACTTACCATAATGCTACAGAAATAATGATCTATTTTAGAAATAATTTCTTTTTTCTGTATTGATGCTGAAAGAAAGAATAAAAAAATTTGGTTATAGAAATTATGGTAAAATGTTCTACTGTGTAAACTTTATTTGAACATAACGTTAATGATAAAGAAAAATGACGTTATGATTGGTAACAATGAAAGAATTTTGATTTAGCATTATTATAGTGACATTATGACGTTTTGGATGGTCTGAATTGGGTCTATGTTTAAATTTCGAAAAACATCACTTGCTTTTACTTTGGTAATTTATGCTAATGCAAATTTTTTATTCTTCAAAATGAAGTATTAACTTGAGTTATATTTTTCTGATACCGACTTAAATTACAAATGCAGTTAGATGGCTTGTGTGAGTAGAATTGTTGATGCATACATTACACTCTCCACTTATATACCAGGTATAAATTGGCGAACAGAAGCAATATATTAGTATGTTAATATTTAGTATGTGTCCTAAAATTAAGTTCCTTGTTTTGACTAATGATGCTGTTTGGGATAAATATGTGATTCTGTAGAAAATATAATTTCAAAATAAATTACTGAAATGGATGCTCTCAGGTTTAAATCAAGATTACCATAATATATATTTAATTGTGATATTTGCTTACAAAAATGTAACTGATAAATTGTGAATTTGATGTGGAAAAAAGATGGGAAAGTTATGTATATTGACAATGCAGGCCTCATGACTGTTCATAAACTAATTTTATAGTGAAATCATTAAAATACTACAAATATTATTATTTCGTTTTCCATATTTGACATTAGAAATATTCATGCTGACAGAGGATAATTAAAGACGACGAACGTGGTGGTGGTGGTGGTGGTAGTGGTAGAAATCGTGTTATTTGGAACTTAGGAAAATTGAAATGATAATGTATCAGCAAGAACGAGATTGAGTAATTATGGAAATACGAAAGATAAACAGGTGGATGGAGTCACCTTATGTCAGTGGGAGGAGCCAGAGGATAAAGCAAAAAAGGTTAGTGACTGGGAAGAATGGGTGAGGAGAATAGAGTAGGAAAAATGGGAGATGAGATAGTTGGGACAGTAATGAAGGAAGGCGTGAATGCTAGTGGCAGATTAACGAGAAAACGCTTATAAATTCAGGAGAAAAGTAACAATGAGAAATAATGCGCGTGTTTTTAATACGCTGGGTTGGCATTGTTGCAGTGGTGAGAGCTTCTCACTGGCTAACAATGTAAATAATAATAATAATAATAATAATAATAATAATAATAATATGTTGCTACTGCTGAAAGAAAAGTTAAAACCAGATATTAAAAAAGTGGCAGGAAAAAGATAACGAACTGTAAGAAATAATTAGTCTGACGGGAGAAGAAACTACTTCTAATAATAATCAAAAGAAATGGAGATGGATAATTAAAAACATACTTTTTATCTTAGTTTTTTCCTATCTACTGCCAGTAACAATAGAAGATTATGCACTGAAAGAAGAATTAGAAAGAATTCTTGGAAATTATGCGAAGATAGAAACTTAAAAACGTTATCGACAAAGACTAAGGTCATATGTAGTTAGAAAATGATGATTACAAAGAAAAATAAAATGGGACACGAAAGAAAGAAAACCAATATATAAAAGACAAGATAAAAGCAAAAGTAACATTATGATGGGATAAAAAGTGGCTTAAAAGATGCTGATAATGAAGATTATGATAAGGAAGATTATGATAATGAAAAAGAAACTAGATTATTTAGCATTCACTGAAAAGTTTTTGTCTATTCGTTCATCACAATTCACATGTTTTTTAATTACAGACAATTTTTCTTTAGTGGTATTCATTTATTTTTACTTACTTTCGTTTTAGTGTCTTTACCTTTTGATCTTTCCCTTTCGTTTTTGTAGGGGTGTTTTTTTTATAGAGGGTCGTCTATTTTAAAGTACTTTTCTTTCTTTTAGTCTAGTTTTCATTGATTCATGCTACTAGCCAGTTTTTTTCTCCGTTCTCGTTATTGGATATCAGCAACTTATTTTCTTGTGACGTTATCCATCCAGACACTCTGGACCATCTGCTTGTTCCAATTATTTGCCTTTCACGAAATTAATGTTTGTATAAACCATTTAATGATTTCTAATTCGATATCGGGAAAGAATTTTGAATTGAAATTATCACACGAGAAATAGTCTGTGAAACAAAAAAAAAAAAAAACAAACAAATATATATATATACTACAAGTATGTTGCAGGTGGATTTTGGCCTATGAAACAAACAAACAAACAAACAAATATATATATATTCTATAGGTATGTTGCAGATAGGGTTTAGTAGGTTTCCATGTATGTTTAAATGATTCCAATTTGAAATATGTTCAGAGAGGTGTTACGTGAGTTTTCTTAATAGATATGCAGTGGTAAATGCAAAATAATTATTCATGCATATGGCTTAAAGGACGTGTGAATACATAAATTGTTTCTTTGTAATTTTGATCTTTTGATTATAAGGTTAATATTTTTTTACAGTTGATAATTATTTAATTTTCTTGTTCTTGTCAACTGGAATTGTACATTTCTTTATAACGCTTCTAAAAGAAAATTCATCCTTCATATATTTAACACGCTTGCATAAAACACAAGTATAACTGAAGCACTAATATTAAGAAAAAGCCAACACAAACTAACATTAACAATGAACACAGCCGCAACGTGTTGACCGTGTTTTGAAAATAACAAAAGATTTTCCCATAACTCTAGAATATATATATATCTTAGTACAACTTTGAATGTAAGAATTTGGCATCCAGTTTCAACATGAGAAATTTCATTCAGACATGCATATTTAAATAAAGAAATGCCAACAATTAAATTCTGAAACAAAAAATAAATTTCATTCCAAGTGACACAATCATTGCTGACGTGTCCCAGGAACCTCATTTGTCTGTACTGATATTAAGTAAGAGTTTTCTTCTCGTTTGCATTCTTTCCAACACCCCCTCGTTGCACACGTGCTCCGTCTATGGTATCCTCAGCATCCTTCTGTAAAACCACATTTCTGCTACCTCGAGCATCTCCTTTATCCTTCATGAGATCTTCCAACATTCACTTCCATACAGAAGGTCAGATATAACATACCAATCCAGCATGGAAGTGAATGTTGGAAGATCTCATGAAGGATAAAGGAGATGCTCGAGGTAGCAGAAATGTGGTTTTACAGAAGGATGCTGAGGATACCATAGACGGAGCACGTGTGCAACGAGGGGGTGTTGGAAAGAATGCAAACGAGAAGAAAACTCTTACTTAATATCAATACAGACAAATGAGGTTCCTGGGACACGTCAGCAATGATTGTGTCACTTGGAATGAAATTTATTCTTTGTTTCAGAATTTAATTGTTGGCATTTCTTTATTTAAATATGCATGTCTGAATGAAATTTCTCATGTTGAAACTGGATGCCAAATTCTTACATTCAAAGTTGTACTAAGATGTCGTATTTTTCAATTCATGTGGCAGCAGTTCTGAGAGAAATTTTCACTTCTAAAGCTCGACTGAATAATTTTTAAAAAATCCTCATCATCACTAGATAAAAGATCAACAGCTGTTGTATATTTTATATCTGAAATACGTTGTAATAAGTTACTAGTGAGCTGTAGTGTGTCTTTCTTATTTATTGTTACGTTCGTTTATTTTATTTGGTAATTCATCCATTTTTTTTTTGTCATTGGCCGATTCATCATATCTTTCTCCAATTATATTTTTTGATGGTCGTATCTGTTGGCATTTCAGTAATAGTTGCATCCATTCTCACATTATATTTAGAATATCATCCCCAATATTAAGAATCCATATTGAGACATCACTTTTCCCTGATGATTTCATATTCTCAGTGAAATTGAATCTTGGCATGTATCTTCAGAGTAATTAATTTTTAATGCATGCCTCAATAATATCCAAATTGGCTGTTTGACGAAAGTCACTTCCAAGAAAATTAACTTTGATTCCAAAAGGATTGTCACTCTTCAGAATGTCCTGCAGTAGCAAGTTGATTATACTTCTCGAACTGGAAGAAATCATAGACGCATCAAATATTATGGAAAAGCTTTTAGATTATAAATTTTCAAAATGGATGTTGATGTATCCAAAAGAGGAGCAGGAAATATATATTCGCTCTATGTCGCTTGCTCACCTAACAAATAAGCCGCTAATTCTGTGTTTATAAATCAATCAACTTTACCTGAACTAACCTGTTAACGTATTGCTAAATTATGTCTGACTAGATCCTGCTGATCTATCAATAATAAAAATCAGCGATCAACCATATCATCAATGGCTACATTTATAAAACACTAAAATATTTTCGTTAGCAATTATTCAAACGGTTTATTCAGGTTTCAGTTTCGTCTGATCCAAGTAGTTCATATTTCCTAGTATGTAAAAATAAATCCAGGTTCAGGCAATCCCAGTGCAGAATACTTCAAACCATGTATCAATAATGTATTTTCAATCTAAGCTAAGCATTTATTTTTTAAAATCTTTAAAGATTTTGCTTTGTTGATATAATCTTCTATCACCTTTTCTTTAAACTGTTCATAAAGATGCTTTGAACTTTTAGATTTTACTTAAAGGGGATATTAAAGCAAAACACATCTCTGATGTGAGAAGGAACCTTTCAAATCACGCATGCGCCTAACCAATTCTTCATTAATACTGATTAAATGCCTCCTTTTTTAGATAACGCCTTTAACTGTGGACAGACATTGAAACCTAAATTCTTCTTCATCCAGTAACAATAATATTTTGACACGGTTAGAAGAAATATATCATTGGAATAATTTTTCTCACCCCACGAATTCTTTGTTTCCACATTGGCATATTCTTGTAAAAATTACATAATGATATGGAATGGATGTATAGAGAATGTTACACGCATGAACACCGTGTAGTTTCTATAGAAACGACGCTTTCAATCGTGTATTTTCCCAATTGGTAGTCGTTAATGCTTGCCCCTCATCGCCTTCAGTAAAAGTTTCTTATCTCTTTCTAAATAATCAGTCGTCACACCTCTTCAAATGCATTAATATATATAGTGCTTAAATATCATGAAATTTCAATATTAATAATGAGTTTCTCTTTCATCTTTATTCCCCTTCATTCGAAAATTTACATAATTATAGCTGTTTTAAATATATTTGCAAATATATCTGACTGAAGTGTATAGAACATTTGTCCGTCTCCCATACAGTGAATATCTATCTAAATTTTTTGCAGAAGCTTTTTTATACCGAATATTTTCTCTTTAGAGCTTTAGTAATCCGACTGCCACATCGACTTAATTCATATAATCTATTAATGGTTCTGTAAAAGCTTGGTTACATATGAATTGTGAACAACCGATTTATCATCTTCATGGGGTTCGTGAAATTTATCATCCTTCTTAAAAGTTATCCAAATAGGTTCATTGTTTCTAATGTTCCATCGAATAATAATATATACTAACACTACCAAATATAATTATTTTTAAGATGTCCTTCATTAACTCGCATAATAATAAATACGCTTGCCACAATATTTGGTTTGTCTTAAAGCTGTTTTACTTGATATCTATAATTGCATTCCATGATGAATTACACGATAATTTTGATTTTCAAATCTTTCTCTTCCAAAGCTCTTCTTCCTATTAGTAAGAAATCCTTAAAATGACGAAAGTAAAATAACTGTTCACACTAAACTGAGTTTCTTCCTTAGCTAAATAATAAGAAATTGCATCATACTGTTTAACTTAAAGATACCGCTGAAGAAATCTGATATGATTTAAATTATTAGTTTCAATATGAAGTTAAGCATCAACAAGCAGTTAGTAAAAAAACTGTCGTCCATGCAACAGTGAGTAGTGTGTATCTCTCACTGCAGTTTTGTATTGCTGCATGTTACTATTGGTATTGTCATTCGTGTTAATTCTTATCAGAATAAATGTTGATCTACTGATTATCATTATGCTTCTATATCCGGATAGAAATGTATGCATTTTATAAAGTAAAGATTAGGATTCAATATGTTCATATTAATGAGAGCAGTTTCATGATTTCGAAGATGGACACGAAAATCACTTGTACAGCACTATTCCTGAAATACATTACAACTTCCTTTCACTTTTGATCTGTGAAAACGTTATCGAGCTCTGTTTCGATCCCTATTAAATATTGTACTAACGACGGTAATAGGAATGTTACGTTATGCAGCTTCTGAAGTTTTTCTCTTTCAAGCTTCCTTCAGAAATTTTAATTGCCAAAATATAAACATTATTAATGTCAGAAATGCATCTAATTTTGCTTTGATTTTGCAATCTAATATCTGTCACATTTTACAAATCAACGACTTAAAAGTGCAAATTTCGGTTGAGACTCTTTTTTGGTACATAGAATGACATAATTTTCATAAATAGAATAAAATTATTTTTCTACTTACAAGGTCAACTGTTTTTCGTAATTAAGCTATTGATATGCATACCAATCTCAAACTCTAACAAGATGAAGTTTTATTAGAAAAACTAACTATAAAACGATTCACTGCTGAATATCCCTATATTAAGTAGAATATTTTTTTATTGCGAACTTAAATTTAAATCATGCTCAAATCAAAATGTCGTATGGCATAAATTTTAGCTCCTTTTCCAATATTTAAACTTATAGAAATTCAAATGAATGAAATATGCACTAACATCCATTTATTACGATTACTGTGTGTGTGCGTAGATCTTAACACCAAACAGAAACCAGTGCACAGGAATAACTAATATTAATAGTAAATATCACTCCTGTTAGATAACAACGCACTGCCGAAAGCATCATCTTTCGAGCCGAAAATCATTCCATTGAGAAATATTTCATAGAGGTCAATGTATAGACAGATTCCAATTGACGCACTTTCCGCGTAAATACTCTTTAAACAGGAACTTAGTGTTCAGCCTTGAAATTCTGTTGGATGTTCTTGTTGAGAAAATGAAGAAAATGAAAAATACAAATCAAGAGAGAGAGAGAGAGAGAGAGAGAGAGAAAGAGAGAGAGAGGACAGAGTCTCGACTTGAATGAGATCGAATAAGAAAAAATTCATAAAGAGACATAAACCCATGATTTAAAACTTTAAACAATATTATTATTTTTATTTGTAGGAATTTGTGAATTTTCCTAATTGAAAAGAGATGTTCACATTCAAAACATTCTACTTTTAACAAGTTTGAAAAGCAATTGTAAAAGACATCATTTAGTAGTAGCAGAAGTTTCAACAGAAAATATTTGTTACTTTTGCAGTAACAACAGAAAAATAATGCCCATAATGCTTATTATTCTAATTACTTATCAAGCAGTTTTTTGGAACACTGTTCAGTTTCAGGTAAAAAGATATTAGCTTCCAAATGTTTTTTTAAACAAGCTTCTTACTACAACTTGGATCAGTCAGTCAATCGGTTTGGCAGACGTTTTTTTTTAAAAACACGTCTTTCTCCTTTCTACCGACTCTTTACCATCTTTACATTGATTTGCCTTTTTTAGATCCATCGTCATCGAAAATTTCTTTTTAGTTCGTTCACATCAGCAGATCGGGATTGCATTTTCTCTATTATCTGCAAGCTCATCTCTTTAGGTCGTACCACTGGGAAGAGGTAAAGAAAAAAGTGAATAGCGCCCACACGACTCCTCTTCCTTCTCTCTTTCTCTCCCACATTTCATAAATTACATGAACGCATACCCTTAGAAAACGATAGACACTTAAGTATATCCATATACGCAAGTAAACATGAATTCATCCCACGCATTTCCCACATACATTCAAGAACATACAGATGCGTTCATTTCTAGGCAAACACTGCAGCACACAAGCACTTGAGAAGGAAAAGGTAAACGTAGGCATATAATTCCACCGACTGCCGCAAGACAGACGTTCATTTTCGACTAGTTTTGCACATGCAGCTTTAATCTGTATTGCAAGATAACATTTTGAAGTCAAACCTACATAAGAAAAAAATCTTAACCTTGAAGCAGATGCAACTTGAACAATTCCATGACCGTGCTGTAAAGCTGACAGCACGATTCTACTCTTAAATTATGACCAAATGATCAGAAATGTTCTTTTTTCGAAAAATCTACATCGGGCTGAGAACTTCTCCGTACCTTCATGCATAAAGATGATGTCACCTGTGAAAATTAGTCTTATAACGATAAATTCAGAATATCAAATGAATTTAATGCCTGAAAATTTTAAAGCCTATTTTTATCACTATTTTACTTCGTGAGCTTTCAAACTATGAATAAACAAGCGTGATGTATTTTATAGTGTGAATGTGTAGTGTTCATTTTGAAAATATTAGTATAATAAAAATGTAATATTTATGAACAACGGAAAATTGTCTACAACCTTTATTAAAACTCGAACGTAAATGGTCGAATGTTCATTATACAACAGCCATTTACCGACAATAAAACGTCTGTGCTAACGATGTTAATGATAACAATGAATTTGATGCTACCAAATTATTTCAGGTTACATTGAATATGCACATTTTACAAGTGATACTCTATTTTGGGTTTATGTTAGTCGAAGAATTGAACCCTCGTGGATGCTTAAGTTGATTACTAGGGCTTTGAAGAACTACCTTCAGAGACGTACCCGTTAGGAAGGACATTTTAATTGTAAAAGCTCTTCCAATCATTCCATAAACTGAGAGCTTGTGCAGCAGTCCTTTATGTGACATCCTGTCAAAGTCTTGAAATATCTAATGCTATAATCCATAAAATGTATGTGTTTTCTAGTGCCTCACTAATTCTTAAATAATTTCATTTAAATCGGAGATAATCCAAAGTTGCTTACGGACAACTACTGGGAATTTGTCTGTGCCAGTAGATATCTTAGGGTAAAAACTTTTGATAAGTCTTGAGACTTACCGAACTGTAATAAAAATACTGCTGAGATTGGGTCCAGCTAGACGAGTTTAGTCGCAAATGGGATATCCTATGTCATCTAACGTTGAGTTAGAGGCAGAGGCAGAGGCAGAGGCTGAGGCAAAGAGATTCGCCTTATCTGACAAGGAAGATATAAACTCTGGAAAATTTAGAATAGTGAGTACAGACCCTTTGACTCTATTCAGAATTTAGTTGAAGATCTTCCTGAACTCTCGGAATCTGATTTGTTTGTTTTCAGCCTTGGCCTGGAACACTTGTGCATAGTTCTACTGTCCATTATCCAGAATTTTCTTGCAGCAAGCGCGAGTAGTTCTGAATGCACCGCTCCGTGTGATAGATATTGAAGTGTTAGTAGTGATGACCTATGACTGTAGCACATTCAGGGGTAAACTAATGCTGTTTCGTTATGCTGAAATTGTTTTTGGCTTTAAATCTTCAGAAAGGATCCATTTCGAGACGAGAGCAGCAATTTTCGAGTCGGTAAGTGTAAAGAAGCCTGAAAGAGAAACATCCTTTATGTAAGATCAAAATCTGTCTCGTCTGCCTCGTGTACCGAGAAATCATTCAATGAAACAGTAAATCAGTGGATGCCTTTGGTTTGGCATCAATCTGGGCACAGACTATTGAATGGTATGACGTTCCCAATAATTGGGGAAAATATTTCTGGAGAGTATTTTTCAAGTAGGGACGTAAGAACAAGTCCAAGGTGGTACACCTGATGTCCATTCGCATCAGGAACGCTGGTGAATTCTTCAATGAATTGAGTTAGGTTATAGTCGACGAAAAATGCTCTGCAGTATCTACCGTCATCAGATTTGTTCTAGTAAACCAACCACTATTCGTGGCGAATATTGAATTCACCGCAGATATGAAGATTAGCCGAGGGAAATTCAGTGAGGAAATTATCAATCCTCTGAGATATTCGGTCGGAAATTATCGTCTCATTCCCCTGGAAACAATAGAAAGTGAAAATGTATAAGATACTGTGAATAAGTGGCACGCGAGAGCATATACAGTAGTTTTTTTTGCTTTTGTTTTGTTTTTTGCGTTACCTATTATCTACCTTTACAAGAGCCGGATCAGACATAAAATGGAGTACTGCTGTCATATATGGGCAGGAACAGCCCAGTTTCTGCTTTCCAGTATAGAGAGAGTTCAAAAGTGTCAATATTCGCCACAAATAGTGGTTGATTCTTCTGAGTGGCTAAAATATTTATTCTCTTCTCTTTTGAAGTGTCCTCTACTCAACTATGCCCATATTTGTCGGTAACAAATTGTTTTTCACCCTACATCCCTTTTCTCATGAATGAAACATCGCGAGTCTCTCACTGTTCTATCGCTATTTCAATGGAAATTTCTTATACTATCTACACTCCATAATTCCACCAGACATTTACGCACATTATAGCGAATAACTCTCATTTTCTTTCGTATCACATTTGTGAGATGCAAGCCCTAGTCGAGCAGCTTCTGCCCGCGAATTGCACATCAGTGTAACAAAGTGGGCGTTTTCCCGATCACTACATTCTTAACCCGTTCAATACTAGGATTAACTATATCTTTCCCACATATCCGCATAAACTGTGCCTCATACTTTGCAAGCTTCTACTTGAATTAAAAAAAATAAAAAATAGCAATCCAATCCTAAAGACGTCATTGATAATGGTAACTCAAGATGTTTTGCAATGTACCTGATCTATTTTAATATTAATTCTAATAACATCTTCAGTTTACTTGACTGATGTGATTTTCTGAAGAATTATTTTATTCTGATTTTAGAAATTTTGTCAACAGTTGAAATATCTTCTTGTGGTATTTGATTTTATATTTCAGTCACTGACAATAATGTATTTTTGATAACAACAATATAAAGATGTCCCTAAAGTTTTCTAAAGCTTTATTTCGGTGCCTAATAATGAAAAAGGCATTTAACACTCAATGAATAGTGACGTTTAAACATACTCTCCTTTACTGTCAGTATACAATGTATGGTGGACCACTTGTATCCAAGGATGCCTGTCTAATAAGATGGCTAGCTAATCCCCGTTGCGGAAGTCTGCTTAGGCACATTTGCACTTGTTCCACACCCATCTGTGGTTTATACTGCAACTATGCTAAGCGGAATTTATAGTTACATTTTCTGGGAGAGAGTTCGTTATCTAGCGTGAACAACAGATTAAACAAAGCCAGGACACTCTCAGTCATAATGACTTGTGACTTCATGCTAGCACAACCATCGACGGCTCCAAAGAGAGCCGTCTACCCAATTTAATTAACAAGGCTTTGGTTAACCCGTGTTAATGGATTTTACGCACTTTTAAAGATGCCACATGCTGGGATCACCTTATCCAGGCCGATAACGTTAAGGATTCACCTTCTTGATAAATTGACCATGGTGAGATTCAAGCCTTATGGCCAGAAAGCGAATGTTCTAACTACTCAGCCACGCGCACATATTCCAATAGCCAGCATACAAGGAGAAATTTCAAATTAAAATTCCGCTATATGTGGCAGGATGCATCTTTTAACGGTACGTTCTGATGCCATATTTTAGTTTATTTTAGTAATGAGATATTCTGGACAGATTTCATTTCAATATTTAATTTTTTTTATTGAAATCCGGTAAAATCGTCACCTTTATAGCCATCCTTTTTCTTTCTCATTTAAAGCCCGCAATTTTCCTGTTTTGTTTTTCTCTCGCAATTAGCTAGGATTGCAATATCCAATGACAGTCTTATTTTCTTTGTTTACATTCGATTCCTCACCTGAATAGTTTGACCCGGTCGAATTTCAAATCTAATAATATTTACTTTGGATTCCAGTGACGGTTTTGATATGGGCAATTACCAGTCATCTGGATGGTCAATATCAGTCTTCTTTTACAATTCCCACTTGTCAAAGCCATGCGTTTTTTTATTCACTCTGTGTTAATTTTCCCCATCCGCTTTTATGATTAATACGCTCATCTTTCATCGTGCTGGTGACATTTACCTTACTGCAATGTTTTTTTTTTTTTTTCTAGCTTAACATTTTGTACTAAAAGTAATAATTCGCTCTAATGGGTTTTCTGGGTAGCTAAAAATATTTATTCTCTTCTCTTTTGAAGTGTCCTCTACTCAACTATGACCATATTATTTCGTTTTTAATCTTGGAATTATGTTAGAGTTCTTTTCTTCGTTTTAGTTATATTTTCGTGTTTGAAGTTTTCTGATCTAAAATAGATTTTTGCCAATTTTGTTTATTCTTTGCTATTGTTCTCCGTTTGTTCCACCATGTATACGTTGCAAGTAATTCGACAGAAAAGTCGACAGTATTCAATGCTGATTCATCCTCTTCTTCCTTTTCATATACAGTCTATAGATTTCATACCCCGGGATATTTTTTGTTGTTGTTCTTTTTCTTTCCTAACATACTCCTACTTCCCTACTTCTACTCCTACTTCTAATACTACAAGTATTATCAAATTTGTTATTCCAGCGCAATATATAGATTAAGATTAAGCGTGGTTTGTCATTTAACAACAATTTTATTGATAAATTTGATCGTGAAAATGATAATTAGAATATACTCGAGTGACTGCGTTTTATAATTTTGACCATAAATGATGGTGACAGCACCGAATTTCCTTTGAAAAAAGTCATTCGTAGAAATGATGGTAATAAGTGTGAGGAATTCAGATTCACAGAGAAATGTGTCCAAAGAAAAAAAAAAGGAAAATATATGATGCAAACTTAACGTGAAAATGAATATAGTCTTGCTATTTTTAGAGACCCATGGAAACCTTTTGTTCACAGTGATATTCAATTATTAAGTATAGGGTGTTACAGTTTATTTAATTGTTCGAATTTTTGTTACAGACATATGAAACAAAACAAAAGCAAAGGATAGAAATTTAAAAGGATATAAACTTAAAAGAGAACAAACGCACGAATATTATATGTGGCGTTCAAACTAAAGAGCCCTGGCAAAATTTCTTGGTATTTTTTCAGTTCCTAAGTTGGATGTTCGTTCTCAAAAAGAACAATTACTTCACGTTGAAATTTTGATAACTGCTGCATCCTAGAACAACAAATCGTTAAAAATATATATATTAGTTAATTTTTTAGTTCATTCATATAGCAAAATATATAGTTACTTTTTTTAACGTGTTAGTTTTTTTTAATTCACTGTAACATCCAGTGGAATTTTCAAGTAGTCACAATTTATTTCTTTAAAAAATCTTCACATTCTTGGAAATAAAACTTATATTGTTAAATATTTTCTTTTCTATCAAACACGCTGCTTTTTTATCATAGCCTGCTATATATACAAAAATAACATTTTAATTACTATAGTTTCAAGATGTGGTAAGTTTTTAAATGATTGAAATCCCATTCATCCAGCAAATGTCGACATTTTAAGTTTAAGGAATTATGACCCTAATTAAAGTTGTATTCTTTGACGTTAATACTTAATTTAAGAAGTGTCTTAGTTTTCGCAATATTAAATTTTTCAATAACATTTTAGAACAGTTATAAAATATTAACCTCCGGAAAATTGTACTAATTTTCTAAATTCATTTTCTGTATAGTTTGTGGTAAATTCACCAAGCATAACAAAATTAAACCTACTACTTAACAAATATCTGCAAACATTAATTAAACCATTGAATGTATTTCCAATGGTTAAACTACTATCTCTTGATAATTATTTCATTCTTTTTCCTTGATTTCCTCCCATTCTTTGTTATTTTTTCCAGAATTAGAAAGAAATAAGAGATGTTCGTCATTTATATCTGATATCATCTTTTTCAGTGGATCATTCTCTTTAATATTTAACCACCAAATAGTTCTTCCATAATATTGTAGAGACACATTAGCACACATTTCGTCAATTAATCGAATACACTTTTTTCTGATTGTCAGAAATATCATTAAAATATCACTAAGAAAATTTTGAAACTTCTGATATCGAAAATTTTGAAACTTCTGATATCGAAACTGGTAATGTTATTACACTGTGTAACTTAAAATCATCCTGAAGTCTGTTATATAATATCCGGGATGTTGTCTTTTGGTATTGTCTTGAACCATCGTTTTGGTTCATTCGAAGACAAAATACACAAACCTTATTTTGTTAATCATAGTTACCATGACAATCTGTTACACAACACTTTTTCACCACTTTCAGAAAAAATTTGGTGTAGTGTAATATAAAATTATTAACTAAACTATTATTTTGTAAAAATCACATGGTTCTTCTAAAAAGTGTATTCTAAGGTCTGGAGGGTCTTGACTTCAGAGTTTATGTTTCAGAATTTAACATATATTTTTTTTATGAACGTGAAAATATTTTAAGGACTAACAAATAATGTCCTGAATCCCGAATCCCAAATCTCTTCAGGATGAAGACATTTGGGAGTCAGACATGGGTATGTTAGAGTTTGGAAAATTACTTTTTGGATAATCGTATTTTACTGATGTGGGGTGCGGATCATCTTCTCCCCTATAAAATACGATTATCTAAACAGAATTAACCAGTTTAATATTTTTACTGTATTTTTTAATTTACTGTAAAAATATTAGGACGGTTAATCTTATTTTACATTTTTAACAACAATGCTAGTAAAATTCAACATATTTAAATATCCATAGATAATTATTTAAAAAACGAAATTTAAGTCAGTATATTTGTTGTTATGAATATTATAAACAAAGTATTAAGTTGAATTTTTATTAATTCTTTAGAAATGACCAAATTTCTGAATAATAACATAAGAAAATTAGCAGTGCAAAAAGTTACATCAGTCTTTTCATTTCCTTACAAAACGGTATCAACATACTTCACCTGTTATGAAGAAGACACAAAATTATTCATTAAAAATAATTTTATAATCAAAATTTTGTTTATTATGAAGACTAATAGCATAAAAAATAAACATTCTTTGACAAAATCTTTGATAATGACATTTTTTGTGAATTTCGCTGTTTAAAATAATCGCTAAAAGTATAAATGAGAAACGATATTGATAAGGCAATAATGTAATATCTTTTACATTTTTGTGGTATGTTTTTAGGGATAGTTGTAAAATATTAAATTTAGTACTAAAATTAATTTTTGATATTAACTTTGTGATCAATATTTTAATAAGTATCATTGTTTATTAATATGCCAGTGAGAAACCTTACGTTTATATTTTTAACATCTTACATTTATTCACGAATGCTAGTCTTTAAATACAAATCTCTTATGCTAAAGAGAAACATAGATAATTCAAAAATGCTTAATATGGTCATTAATGAAATAAATATGTGTTAAAATTTTTAATGGCACTTATGATTTTACGCCAAAAAAGTTTGTTTAAAAATAAAATTTGCAAAGTTCAAATAAAATAAACAAACATTATATTTATGTTAATTTGGTATCTTAAACTTAAGTTAATCCAAAGGTAAAACGTAAAAATTTCTTTAAAAAAAATTAATTTCATAATTCTAATTTCAGCAACTTTCGCTTGTTAATTGTTTACCCTCAGTCGCTCACTGACCTAAACTAGGTGTAAATAACTGAGTTAAGGATTGTCTTGGAACAGATTCAATTCTTCTGGTGGTTCTATCAAAGCATGTTAAAGAAAAGCCTTACGAGATAAAAAAACAAACTGTTTAAAAATGACTAACAAGTAATGAGAATATTTTTAATTTGCTGTGGTATGGATTTCATGTATTTTTTCTACTAATGCACTCCTTTGTCCAAATGCTGAAGTGCTTTCTTATTAATTTCTACAAAAATATAGCAATATTTTAAAAGTTTCTGTTTTTCTGTCTTACCTAGGTGTAAAGTGCAAAACGTTTCAAATATAGATTTCATGATTTCTGTGGTACAAATGCTATTGGAGAAAGTATTGTCATATTACATAAAATCATCTCCATTGCAAAATTTTAGTTAATCCTTGTAAAGTTTTACTTCAAGGACAGTCTGTTACTGTTCAATAAAAGTAAGTAAATTATGAATGCCAACTGTTCTAGAAAAAGACAATCTGCTGCAATATATTTTAATTCACGAATCTAAAGAATAACAAATCTTTCAGAAAAAAAAAAACTGAAAAGTAAGTAGCTTCTTTGCTGCTTATCCGACTTCATTAAAGTTGTCTTTCCTGAACACTAAATGAATAAAGTAACATATCTTCCATCAAATATTTATTTAAATCAAAGACAGTCAAATAAGTGTCATATAATTTACGGTCAAATTAGTTGACATGTATAATCCGTGAACAACTAATTGTTCCAAGAATTAGGATTAATAATGTTGCTATAGATTTCGCTGGTTTATGGGGAGTATTTCTAAATTTAGATACGATGAATCACATTGGAATGCATGTTTTTTTTTTGTTTATTTTCAAAGCAAATACTCTATGACTAAAGACAAATATGGCAGATAAACCCATGGCTAGTTTAGATATTATATCCCTGTACACGAACATATTTGTTAAATGCCTGAATCTGATGAAGAAATATATAGAAAATTAACTCTCCCTGCCGATAGATAAAATTATAAAAAATTACAGATTTATCACCAACGAAAGTTTCGTCATTCTTGATGATGAATCTTATAGCAAAACATTTGGATACTGTTAGGTTCGCATCATAGCGGTTTTAGCCTGTTTTTAACTCCATCAATATATTTATTTCATATATAACAATAGAAATCTTACCGAATTTAGAGAACAAAAAAAAAATATAATTAATTTGGACAAAACAAGATACATAAATACTACCTACTAATTTAATAACGACTATAACTGAAAAGTATTTATCTAAAGTGAATATTTTTTAATCATTTCATCACAAGCAAAGCGGTACCGACACTGATATACTGGGAGCTACATAAGAATAAAATTTTATGCAGGATGAGAGTGAAGAGAAAGATGAACCAGTTACAGGAGGTGTCCGAGAAAGTGCAAGAGAAGGGTGGGAATACAGGTGTGCTGACATCTGCGAAGGTAGAGTGAAAAAAAAAAGAACAAGATTCAGTGGTGATGTAGAAAAGACGAAGGAAGGACTTCAGTCAAATTGATAAGAGATACGAATTGACATTGCATTTAAATTCCTGGAGTTTTTTGCCGTCAGAAAAGCAAGTATAGGGAAGGAGTTCCACAGGTGGGAAGTGCGAGAAAAGAAGCTGATGGAGTAGAACTGTAGGCTGCATTTGGTAGATTTAACTGTAAAAGGATGGGACCTAATTGCTTGTCTGGTTGCTTGAATAAATCCTTGTCAAGGGGGCACCAGTGAGCTAAGTTCGTCGGAGTAGAAGCCATGAAAATATTTGTAGAAGAGACAGACGTAAACCACATATCGCCGGTGAGAAAGTGGCCGGATTCGAGCTGCCAGGACTGGACCGATCACATTACAGATTCTCCTTTGGAGCCTGTTGAGAACGCTGAGATGAACAGCAAGGACGATAAAAAGTGAGATTATACAGAGAATGATTTCCTCCTCATCTTAGTTTATTTACATTATGTATAATATCAAATCATTTCTTAATAAAAATAACATGCATAATGTTTGCAAATATCACGAGGAATCTTATTGTATAGATATGAATGTTAGTTCTACTCACAAAGTTCCGGGTTTACTCCAAAGTTTCATCGAGTAACTAGTGAAACGATACTTGTAAACAATTAACCATTTGCATCTTAGTAGTTTTTATTGTCTTGCTTGAGCTGAAATAATTAAAAACAAAAACAAAACAAAACAAAACAAAACAAGAAAGGTTTACAAGGCCCGTTTAATGAAATATAACAAAGAAGCAAGCCCAAGAAACGTATTTTTGGATGCACGAAATGGAAAATCTGGGGTTCGATCACGTAGACAAATTGAATTAACAGAAACCAGAAACTGCCCAGGAAGACAAAAACCACAAAATATTTTGGGATTTTTACTACAAACGCATAATCCCATCCATACATGAAAACCGGATCCAATATGAAAAGTAAACTGAATTACATGAAAACAGGCCGGAGCGTACAACGGCCAAATCGTTGTAAGTATGGCAACAAAGATGAGCAATGTAAATAGATTTAATATTTTTAATTAAGAAAATATTAATAAAAATAGAATAAAAAACAAAACCTCACAGATCTTGGAAGTAACTGTTTGAATGTGAAAGGGAAAAAGAAATTAGATAAATACCAGGACTTTGCATGAGAGCTGAGAAAGAGATAAACTACGAGGACTAGAATTGTGTCTATAGTAGTAGATGCACTTAGGACCATGACAAAAACACTTTTGATGGTTTAGCAACCCGAAGCATACCGAAGACTGTACAGGAGAAGTTTTGCTGTGGCCTACGAGAGAACTAAGAAAAGTAGTGGTCAATCAGTCCTCAGCTATGACAGCTCGAAACTTGCTCTAACCATGCATATATTTAAATAATAATAATAAAACAGTTAAACATAAGAATGACTATTGTAGTTACCATTACTGTCTTCTATTGAGCAGACCAGAAGGCTGAGAGAAAATTAAATCCATTTCGGAAGTATAAAATTAGACAGAAATTAAGGATATAGCTAGGTTATTGAAAATAGATATCACTTGATATTCAGTTAAAACCACAATATACTGCTGCTATGATATTTTTAATTATATATTTTTGTTGAGTTTTCACACCTCAGCAAGAACATATAACTTAAAAAATAATAAACAAGCGAAAACTTTGTAGAACATGGGAATGAGAAGTGCGTTCATTATAATTGGTTTATAGGGAAGTCCCTAAAGACAATCCTTGTGAAATTGTCTGGAAAAAATCAAGAAAAACGTAACACCAACCATTGTAGGATCAACAAAAATAGTAAATTACTAGTGATTTGAGTTGACTTGTTGCATTTGACCCCCACTCAATAAGCACCAGAGATTTCTCGTGTGAATATGAAAATTCATTAAAAATAGTAATAAAATGAAAACAAACGTTAATCGTAGTCTTCAACTGCACGATTAAATACACTGCTAATAATGTTATAAATAATTAAAATCACCGGTAAATAATATTCATAAATTTGTCTTTGCAGATCATTAATATTGAGTAGTCAGTCTCAGACAATGAGATTAACGAATTTGTCCCTTTGAGTCAAATTAAACTTGAAAATAATTATCAGTAGACAGCTATAATTTGTGTACTAGAATTTATATTAATTTTGTTTACATTTCCGAGTTTTTGTAGAGCTTTAATTATTAATTTTGATAAATTAGTACATGTGAAAGTCATTTAGTACAAAGAACGAAGTTATTTACATATTCTTAATGGGTTATAGATAACATACAGTAGTTTCTGTACTTTCATGCACCGTTACGTTTACCCATTTCCACTCGTAATATATAAATCGTAGGAGTTACTGTAAATGATAAGGGTCAATAAAACTCTAACGGTTAACCTAAATATAAACATGATATTATCACTCCATCAACACTTAAATATGGCTGGATTTAACCCACTGGGTTTGGTACGACATTATGCCACCAGTAATAAGAATAACCACAAATGCTATGCATAATCACCATGAGATTTATATATCAGCTTTACTGGTCATGCCCAACAGGTGTTCCTTTGATTGGCTGCATTCCCAGTTGATGCTATCTTAACGGCCTACAGGAATTGCACAGGACCATTCAGATCAAACTAATAGGAAATGGAACAAAGAGTCAATGAATTATTTATATATCACGACTTAAAAATAAAGCTTTTCATAAAGCAGCTACAGAAAGCAAATATTAAAAATACTGGTAGAGAAGGAACGATTGGAAATATTGAGTCGGTAGTTTTCTTGTCAACTGAAATAAATTTTGAAAATAAATCAGGCCTATGATAAGTTGAAATTCACAAAAAAAGAAAAACAACATTAACTGTCGATTTCAAAATAGAAGAATCAGTAATGTTTCCAGCCAAGTTTGTCACTCTTAGCAACGTTTATTCTCTTACTATCTCTCCCTCTCGTATCACAATTTTATACAAGTCCCTTAGTTAGGTTACTGGAAATTTTTCTTTGTTTCTGCTGGCTTCAGTATGTTCTGCAAATTCTCCAAGATGTCTTATGCCTTTATATGTCCGAGAAATGAAAACGGTCTCTTAATAATTTTAAGTACGAGTCTCATTTGTGTTCCCATTTTCCTTACAAATTCCACGTTGCTCATGTGTTTCATATATGGTATTCTCATCATCCTTTTGCAGATCCAGATATATGTTACCTCAAATTTCATTTTCATGTGTGAGGAAATTGTCCAGTATTAATAAAGGAGGATTGATATTAATTTTAGTAAAGTAGGATCGTAGTTCTAACCTCTTTGGCTTGTTTGTAACGAAATTGTTCCATTTCTTTATACAGTAATAAGCTTTTGATAGGCAACCTTTATCTCAATACACCTTTGGATTTCTATATTTGTCTATACTTCTGAGATGAGGTTGTATTTACACTATCAAATTATTATTCAAATTTTGTTCTCATCTTTGTTGCTATGTTTACGACGTTTCAGACGATTTACGCTCTGGCCTTCTTCAGGTGTTAAGAATTTCGAACCGAACACTTTATTACGATCAATGGGGTATATTGTGATATAGGGGGGAACCCATTGATAAGCCTTCATCCTTACAATCACTGAGGTATATCATTCTCATTCCCTGTGCAAAGCCACGTGTAGTAGCCATGAGTTATCTCCCTTTAACTTAACTCACTAAGTGCTGCTGTATTGAACTCACAACTTTTAAGGTCAAGTCACTGGAACTAACCAGTATCTATATCCCCTGGACCATGTGTTCTTGAGGACAACATCTGAATTTCTGGGACTTATAAACCTAATGTCTCAGTAACCATTTTTTTTACCAGAGTTTATATTGCAGTCTTTTGATGTTAATGATTTTCTTTAGCATTTTTTACCAGAGCTCATACTGCAATCTTTGACGCTATTGATTTTCTCTAGCACTACGTATTACTAGTTTCCATATTGTATTGATTTCTATGCTTAGTCGGCTCAGGAGATTTTTCTAGCCAAGCATATGCGCTAATTCATTAGGTTTAAGTAGTTTCCAGTGGCGTTTTCTATCTATTATTTCGACTTCATACCATAAGGGGGCTGTGACCCCTTTCTCCTTCCATATGTACTCACCTACGCCTGATTTTTCTATCTCCCTTTGTGTTACGGCTTTGCGATATTCTTGTAGCCTTATCTTAAGGGGATGGCCTGTTTATCCTATTTTTTCTACAGTTACATGGAATAGCGTACACAGAGTTCTTAGTCATGTTCTGATGTTTAAGGTTTTACTCGAGAGAGATACCTGCAATGTGTAGGATCAATTCTGAAGGTCGTCCTGATGTTATATAGACCATAGATTCTTTGTATTTTCTCTGATAACCCCTTTACACAAAAGAGTTGTTATCTACATGCACCCTCCCTTCCACGTTCATTGAATCAGTTGTCATGTACCCTGGATAATTGTTACTTTATACGGTACTGCTTATACTGATCATTTCCTGTTCGTATGTCTCTGGGCCGCCGCTTATGACTCGATATTGCAGGCAACAGACAATATCATTCTTATGGGTAGTATGAGTTACAGTTGAGGTATTGTTCGGTGAATATTGGCTTGCGGTATACGGATGTCTTGAACGCAGGCTCTGCTCGAGATATTAGTGCATCCAGGAATGCCAATTTGTTGTCGCTCTCTTTTTCCATAGTGAACTTTATCGATGATCTTATTGAGTTCATATAGTCCAGTTGCGTCTGAATCTTTTCCTGGTGTGGCTAGAGTATGGAGGCGTCATCAACATATCTCTAATTTTAAATACTAACTCATCTTATACCGTTTTTTATGCACAGTAAAGGATTGGAAAGTCAGATTTGAAACTATTATTATGTAATGCACAAAATATTAGTCAAGCAAGTTGTCTAAAGGTAAACAGATATCGGACTCTTCTTGTCCTTTTGGATAATTAGACAGCGGATTCTCGAATATAGACCATATAAAGCATGACGAAATAGTAAATACAAACTTTGCAGTTATAATATTTGTACAATGGGAAAACTGCTCGAAATAATATGGTAACTGACTAGAGGAAACAAACAAGGAAATGATTGTGGGACAGAAAAGGATCTAATATTTAAAAACTTTTATATAGAAATGTATATATATATATATATATATATATATAACAATTGAAAATATATATCTATAAAAATTCAAAATATATATATATATATATATATATATATATATATCAGAGATATTTATATGCAAAATAAAAATATATGTGTATATGGATAATATATATAATATATATGTATATTATATAAATTTCTTATATACATGCAATTATTTAATATATGCATATGTATATATATGTATATATTTAATATGCTTATATATAAGTATATAAATGTATATATATATTCAATATATATATTCAATATATGTATATATATAATATATATGTATTCAATGGATATATATATATATATATATATATATATATATATATATATATTATAGCATTAAAGACAAAAAATAATATAACCGGCTATGCCAAATTTAAAAATAAAAACTCCAGTCGACTTGTTTTGTCCCCCTCTCTTCAGAACTGTAAACGGGGAAAAATTATGGAAAAAAAGAATGTCTGTTATGGTTGAAATGAATGAAAGGGAGAAAATGTTTGATTTCTGATAAAAGTTATTTCATCTAAAGTTGCTAAAAGGAACCCAAGCAAACACTCTCTTTGTTTACAAAGTGCCTGGACCTGATAAACAGAGTCTCCAACACCTTCAGATGAAACAATGAGTGTGATCTGGCCAAACTGGAGAACCAGTTTATACTAAAATCTACCGCACAACTCGGATTATTTACCAGATGATCCGCTATAGAAGACCCTTATGTGCTTCAAATAGTATCATCAAATGAAACATTCTTTTTGAGTATTTTAGCAGACACATGTTGTTTAATCCTATCATCTAAACTTTGAGTCATTCTACCTATGAAGTCAACTCCACAACTATATTTAAATTGATAAACAACGGAGTTAATATGGTGGTGGTGGGTAGAACATCTTTATGCATAGATGGACGGACAGATCTCGTTTTAAGCAAAACAAGTACATTGGCTTCATAATAACACTCACGTGAACTTAATGAAATATGCTTTGCTAAATTCTCACTAACACTACCCAACCACGGTATCCGGAGATAGACTGGACTTTTTTCTGCCGTTACTGGTTTAATTTAAAATATTTAAAATATATGTATTTAATATATATATATATATATATATATATATATATATATATATATATATATATATATTAAAATATATATTAAATATTTATTTATATATATAGATTCTCAATATTTATCACGTATTAATATTCTTATGTGAAATTTAACTATTTATATATGTGTATATATTTATGTATATATTAAACATTTATTTATATATATAAATATATATATATATATATATACACATTTATATTAAATATTTGTATATATATATTTTAAATACATATATACATATACATATTTTACACAACTATGTATATATAATAAACGCTTCTATATATTTATATTAAATAGATCTGTATATTAAATATTATACATGCACATATTAAATATTAATATATATATATATATACATATATATTAGATATATATACATATATTTTTTCAATATTATACATAAATAAATTTTAACTATATATTTTGATAAACAGTAGCTACTCTGGCATGTAGGCATCGCTCATTCAGTGAAATGAATTAAAACGTCCTAGCTATTGGGCGCGTATAATGATATGCGCTAAAAAGTCTGCCTACTTCCACCAAACGCCCATAGCCCAGTGGTAGAGTCGCCGACTGACGTCATTGCGGTGGGGTTTCAATCCTGGGTAATAAAAAGCAATCGGAGTCTAACCGTACTAATGAGCTGTGAAACCGATCTGTCTGCGGATGACAATATATATATAATTTGTATTTATTTAAGATTAGTATATTTTACATTGACACATGGAAAGGCAATGTTCGATCATTGTGAAAATGATTTTGATTTGAGTATAAGAAACAATGTGTTTGTTATTTATGGATGTGTGAGGACAGAAAGAATTATGCGTGTTCAGTTCAGCTAATCATAATATAGATCCCCTTTCAATTTGAAAAAAATGATTATATTTTAGGGAAATACGTAGTTTATTCTTTCAGTCTTAATGGCAGATGTGATGGCCGATCAAAACCCTTTCTAGGCTGATTTTCCGTTGATGTATCCATTATTGTTACAAGATTATCTTATTTTTTACCTGTATCACATCATTTTCTAAAACAAAAAGGAAAGAAAACATTTTATATTTTTGATCTGACTTAAAGGGGCTTTTTAGTGTAAATATACTATTTTTGTTTCGATTTAAATTGCATTTTATTCTAATTTTTTCATAAAACAATTAATTAGTAAAAATTTTAAATATTTATTTATTTATTGAAAATTTTAATATTCATTTTATTATTTTTGTAAAATCTATTATATTGTTATTGAAGTTGTGGTGCAGTGGATATTGGCTCAGAACGGAAAATCAGAGAGCCGATATCAAATTCCCGTTGAATTACTTGCAAACACTTACACGAAAATACCTTTGGGAAAGGTATTAATCCGTCTCTTCCCTCCAGTTATGGGTTAAATAACAGGCCAGATTGAGTTTTATAGCCTTGGATGGCAACCAGCCTACTGTAGAAAGTGATGGCAACCTACTGCGGAATAATGTTCTGCCCTGTCAGTCATGTTTCTTTCGAGATATGATCGCCTAACCGGGTATCACGTATGACACTTAACTGACTGATATTATTATTATATTATAATATAATTTTAATATCATAATGCGGAATTTTAATATCTATTTAATTATCAAAAATTTAAATATCTATTTAATTATTTCAATATCTTTTTGAATTATTATTATTTCATATCCATATTTCATAATATAAAACGAATTTTTTTTAATCGTATCACCACGAGCAAGGCGGTAACGCCACTGATGTGCAGGGGGCTACGTAATAGTGAAAAGATTGGAAAAGAGAAAGCCGGAAACCACATCCTAAACAGGGAACAAGGGATGAGCCTCTTAACCTGTTCAATAGACGTGGGTGGAGTGTGAACCGGGCGATAGATAGATCTATCTACTCCAATTGAAAAAAAAACAAAGTGAGAAGATTGGAAAAGAGAAAGCCGGAAACCACATCCTAAACAATTATTAGATATATGTAAGTTAATAGATTTTTTTATGTATTTTATGTTATTTTACCCTTTTTTTAATTAGAATAATTTTTTAACCATATTCTAAGGTGAAGATTTTACAATATTTACATATGACATTTATTTCATAACGTTTATTTAATAGATTTTCATTCCCAAGATATTTTATAATATATAGATTTTCATATAGAAACAAGAAGCATCGGTCATTTAAAGACCGTGTATTCGAGCCTTTTTTAAATTTTCCATTTTAATACGGAAGCTTTATTTGTTTCTTTTAGATACTAATAATATTTCGATAGGGGTGTTCTATTTCTGTACTTATTATTATTAAATGAAGATGAGTGTTGATAAAATCGTTTTTTCAAAGAGTTCCTAGTACTACCCATGTGAATGGACGCTCAACGCCTGGTCGTTGATGGCTTCGATTCAGCAGCTGGTCTTCAAGTTGACTATTACAACCGTGTTCTTCCCCGCCCACGTTGTGAATATTGATCTCAATGAAATCTTGCTATTTGACTCTTCAAAACTTGAAACAAACTGGTCGCACATTTGAGTTAATGAAAACGGCACCCCAAAAAAAATTGAATGACGCCCGAATAAGTTGCAGGAAAAGTCTTTATATACAAACAAAAAGAAACAAAAAAATAGAATATAACAATCGCCAATCCTTCCTATCCGACAACGGAGAGGGAGTTTCGTTCAGGAGAAGCGTTTCTCTTCTTAACATTAATTCGAGTTTTTGGTTGGTAATGTCAGTTCACTCCAATCGGAGTTTTCAAGTTTGTGACTATTCAAAAGAGTCTTGGTTTGCTTTTCACGAAGTTCAACCAATGAAGCTTCTTGAGTGGTGACATCATTTCTTTCGTTTCTTTTTCTTTTAATTTCAGAAGAAAATAATAAGAATAATTGAGCTTTTATGTGCATAATTCTTTTCCAACTAAATTTAAATTTTATTTTATTCTCATGGAATTTAACCTTTAGCTCTCATCAAATATTTCCTTTTATTTGGGACAATTCTTTCTGATAATTCAAAACTATGTTTTCTTTAAGAAATATTTTATCTGCGGTGTCACTCAGGCTTCAGTTGTATTTCTCATAGTCAAACTATATCCAATTTTCAACAATAACCTCCTTTGACTAGGCTGTTTATCAAATAACACACCCGCAAAATATAATTTCATTCATATCTCTCGGCTTTGTGTTTTGCGACGTCTTTCCTTCCTCTTCCCATATTATATCTTATTACCGGCGTTCATATTAAAACAGTTTTTTTAGTTGGTTCTTTTCGATTTATAAAAATTAATAATACAGACCAGCACAATTTCTTCCGTTTTATTTGCAACAATTAATAATACCACTAATTTAATTACTTCCGTTCGTTCAGGCTAAAATAGTGTTCTACCCATATAAATCTTTACATTAATAGGGTTTTATATAGAAGAAATAGTACATTCATAAACAATAGATTCTGTAAGGCACCTGTTTTCCAAAGGACACTCTATAGGGTTTCTACAATTACACTTATTATTATTCACTGAATTATTGATTTCAGAAAATGGATAATTCTTATTTTCAATTAGATTTAAATTTTTTGTAAGATATTATTATTATGATTTTTAAGATTTTTCTAGATTATTCGTACAACTACAACTTAATTTTTAAGTAATTTTTATTTAAAATCTTACATAATGGATTATTATTCGGAAAGTATTTCTCAATTAAAGTGAGGAATTTTATCCCTAATTTACTGCTAACGATTGACGAGGTAAAAATCTCGAAACAAAACTTTCCTATATTAATTTTAAATAAAAAATACAAATTTAATTATATTATGCTCTACAAAATTTGTTGCATTGAATACTTTAAAAAAACGTAATATGCCGGAGGACTTAGAATTCTAAAACTGTTGGCTCACTTCACCTGGATTTATACATATATATATATATGTGTGTGTGTGTGTGTGTGTGTGTAATATATATATATATATATATATATATATATATATATATATATTACATATAAAAATTTAAAAATTACTGGATTGCATGTTCATTTCAGTGAAGTGAATTCGCTTCAACAGCGATCTTTACTACCATGGAAAATTCGAAAATTTGTTTGCGTGTGTGTAGTGGTAAAGAAATCGTAAGCAAGCGTGCAATAAAAAAATGAAGAAGAAAAGCACTGCAAAATGAAAGGGAAAGGAAAAGGTTAAAGCAAGGGTGGAAGATAGAAAAAATGGACAAAATAAGAAAAGTGAGAATGAGAAAAGAATAAAGTGGTGGAAAAACAGTATGTTAGATTTGCTGAGAAGACAAAACACTGGCCAGGAGAATGGAGAGATAGATACTTTTAAAAAATAAAAATGAATATTGCATTAAAGATGGTGGTCTTCGCTTGGCTTTGCCGAATTTTTTCAAAATTTTTTTCCGTTTCAAATTAAAATAGAGCCTGACTAATAATAGTTCAAAATAATTTATGTTAAAATTTACCTTAGGAATGAAAAGGGGGACACCGAAAAAGAATGCATAAGATAAGATAATATAAAATGAAATAACGTACCTCAAAAGAAGAAAAACAAGTATTATAGGAACATAAAAAATATTTATAGGGTTTGAGTCCTTCTTTCATTTCCCAAAATCTTTCCGTAAAGGGATGTTTGGAATTTTAAATTTGTGTTGGAAAAGGAGTGTTTCAGAGAGTAGTGGCCTTCTTCAAATTCACCTGCCAAAATCTCAATGTAAACTTGATAATTAATTTCTTATTTATGGAAGAGAAATATTCTTGGTATATTACTTGAGTAGACCTATATTTGCCTACCAACGGACAGTTGTTGATGGACCTACAATTGTAAATACAATTTTAGTATCAACCTGATTAAAAGTTTTTAAATTTTCTCTGTTGTGGGGATTAATAATCTTGTCCATATTGTGTGTTCAGGAATTACTAATGTTAAGAGTATTTCTATTAAAGATTTTGTGCGGTAGATTGTTGGCATGGAATTTTCTTTTATTACGTAATTACTACATTTATTTCAGCATAACAATGGCATAATCTTAATCTAATTTAATTTTATTTTAATTTTTCACAATGATAATTAGTCTAAATTAAGTAAGTTTTTACACTCTTATCAGCAATATAACTCGAGATTCATTTATATATATATATATATATATATATATATATATACAAATTTTTATCCACACAAACATACACACATACACACACAGATATATATATATATATATATATATATATATATATATATATATATATATATATATATATAGTAATTTTCCTTTATTTGTCCAATTCGTAATTTATTTATATCAAAGGTATACATTAAGTCTTAATGTCAATTTATTACCTTTTTTTTACTTCTCATCTAACCTACACTTATCTAAATTTTAATTTTCTTGTAATTGTTGTTTTTTCTATCTTCACGTATATTATTCACTTATATCATATATTATTTAATTATATTAATTTTTTTTTTTGTTCCTCTCGTTTTTACTTCTGACTTTAAATTTTAACATAAATTTATTTTGATCTTAACAACAGTCAAGACATATTTAATTTTTAAACGAAAAAAATTGATAAAATTCGGCAAAGCCGAGTGAAGCCTGTAATCTTTCTTGCTGCATTAATTTTTATCTTTTTGAATGTATCTATCTCCCAAAATATCCTGGCCATCATCTCGTTCTGACAGCAAATCTAACATACTTTTTCCCTTCCATTGCTAATATTTCCTTTCCCACTTTATCTTTTTTCTTGCGCCCTTCGTTTGCTTTTTCATTTCGCTATCTTTTCGCTATGCTTTTCCACTTCATTTTCATTTTGCTTATTTACTTCCGGTTTCTTTATCCACATAATTTTTCAAAGTTTCTATAATATTAAAGATCACTAATGAAATGATAAAATGGTCGTGTAAATTCTGAATTTTTGAATGTAAAGAATATATATTGACACTCTAAAAAAAAAAAAATTACAAATGAGCTCTCTGGCTAGAGCAGTTTCAATATTTAAATTTTAA